>BSBK01006027.1:450000-712665 GCA_027943335.1 Chamaecyparis obtusa | reverse complement strand
ATCCAATAAATTACAAAGGAAGATATTACGAATACTATATTATGGTGTATAACAATGATAAAGAATGGATCAATAACAACACAAAGTTTAGGATCCATGAAATTACATACACATTGTATCATTCTTATTCCAAAAAAGTATACATGCACAGTGATCTGAGCACAAAATTATCATAAATTATCAAATAAATTCAAAGAAAACATAAAGAAAATAGTAGACTATGTAGTGTTATGAGAAGCATTAACAATGCATCACTTGAATAACAAAAAAGTTTATGATTATTAAAATTTCATAGAGATTTATTTCATGAAAAACTATTGCAAAATAGTCAAGCATTCAAAAATAATGATGCCTATGCTTAGTATTTAAAATAATGGTGTCCTTCAGAATGATTCATTCAAAAGTGAAGTCGAATAGTTATTTAACAATAAACAAAAATGGTGGATTATAGCCTAATAGTACATCAACCCCTATCGATCAAGGGTTTCTATTCCCTCTGGCCATGATCTCAAACTCAATATCCATCATTTCTACAATTTATTCTTCTCTCGCCAATACTAAAATGACTTTTATGTATTGTTGGTAGCTTCATTTGCATTTCCACGCCAAAGCAATTAGTCTAGAAAGGATATGTTGTGGTTCAATAACACACCCCACCTTTTGGCCACTTGGCCATGGGTCCCCCCTTCTTTTTGTTTGTTTTGTCTTTTTTAGTCTTTAGGTTTCCTTGTTTGGTCCCCTAGTTTCATTTTTTTAAGGAAAACCCTTGAAAAAAGGAGTTTTTTAAGTCCTTTCTAACTTTCATCCTTTCGGTGTTCCTTGGAGCTCCAAAGGTCCAAAACCCTGAAAGCCCAAACCTCACACAACTAAGGTAAGAAGTCATGTCTAAATTTTGGCTTCCTAAATACCAATGGCACATGACTCAATGGTTTCACACTTTTGGTGTCCAAAAGTATGGAGCCCCATTGATGATGTCATCGACCTCAGGGGTTTATAAAAGTGCAAGAGGTCTTGTTTTCTTTTTCGTTCTATGACTTTGTGTTTTCGAGCTCTAACTAGTCAGTGCTATCACCCAATGATATCTAAAAGCTTTTGATTATTCACTTTCTTCCTTTGTATTGGTCATGTTGCATCTTGAGCTCATCGTAGACTCTATTTGAGCACCCCTTGTTTGTGTAAGTAGGGTTTCTCTTTCTTAGGGTTTTCCTATTTTTTCATTTATTTTGGCTTGTTTGAGATTTCTAGGGTTTGTTTAAGGTTTGGTTTTAGTGTCTAAGTGCTTGGGTGTCATCATTTACTAATGTTTTGATTAGTTTTCTTGATTTTTTTGGGTCAATTTAGGGTTTTAAATAGCTCAGTCTCAATCATCATAGATATTTCAGCCTCTGAAACCCCATAAAAACTATCATCACTAGGAAATCTACAAAACCATGAAAATATGCTAAGTTCTCTTCGTCCATCTGGCCTTTCGGCCTCCGAAAAGGTTCAACATCTTTGAAACACCAAAATACCGACGAGTATCCAAAATTTCCAAGTCACTTTCATCTCTTTGCCCTTTCGGCCTCCGAAGGACATTTCGCACCCCGAAACGCCAGAAAATGGCTACACCAAAGACAAGGGCTAACAAAATTCAACTTTTTGCACTTTTGGCCTTTTGGCCTCTGATAATCTAATCCACATCCAAAACTTTGAAGCTCCATTTCCTGCCAATAACCTTTTCGCCCTTTCACACCTTCACACACCAACATTTCTATCCATTATTCGCACTTTGCAGCTCTGAAATCCTGCACACCCATTGAGAACACACATTTTCCCTTTTGACCTTTTAGAGGCCTATGTTTTCTTCAATGTCCACATCTTTTAATCACCAAAAAATTGAGTTAAGTTGGTTTTTTGCTAGTTTCAAACATTTGGGTTTTCTTCTCTAGGTTCATTGAGATCCTTTTGCTTATTGTTTGTTAGTTTGTTTAATAAAATGTTTACTGATAATTATATGTTTTCTTTTAGAATGCCAAAAAAGATAGTTGTGGCACCAACAAAGTACCTGTTCAAGGGTTACCACACTTCCTCTAAGGTTGGTAATCTTCATAGTGAAGTCATAGACACTGACATTAGGAACGTGGATTGGAATAACTTTCTTACCAAATGTGCCAACCCTAAAGGGAGATCCTCTAACTGCACTTCACTTGTACTCTCAGGTCTTTTCAATGTTGCATCCCATCCAATCTCCATCTTATCTTTAGTTTTGATCATGACTCTCACACAAAACTATGTCCCTAATGAAAGGGTAGTCAAAAACAAAACAAGAGGTATTATTTTTTATATCAGGCCAGACAATATTAAAGGCGTGTTTCAATTTCAAAAGGGGATAGATAGATTTTACTCATTCTTCATCAACAAGGGCTTTGAATGGTTTAATAAAAATACTGATCTCTCTTATGAAATTGTAAACAAGGAGTATCTAGAGCAGACCCTTCCTAAGAACAAACTAGGTAGAATTGACATCAGGAGGGGATACTTGAAAGATGATATTCAGGCAACAGTAACTATGCTAAGCATATTAATATGGGCTTTCCTCAATCTATCCAACTAGAACACTAGATGATTTTTCTTATAGAAAGGATTAGGTGAGAAGGGATAGATTCGATTGGGCCTCTATTCTTAGTGATAACTTGGATAAGCAATTGGTTTCACTAAAGAACAATCCTTGTTTCTATAGGACTTCTTATGTGGTCTATCTATTGGTCATCAGCGAAGAATACCCAAGGTTAGTAAAAAGAGGAGCTTTTGGTCAACCCAATGCATGTCCATTCACTATATATTCGCAGCTACTAAGGAAAGAGAATTTGGATCAAGATATCTCAGAATACAAGATTCTCAATGATGCCTTTCTCTTTGCGATCATCCATTCAATTGAGGGTGATTATTCAAAGAGACTCTCAAAGGAAGCTTTTGCTAAAGTTCAGGCTATGGTTTCCTACTATATTAAATTATAAACTTTCACATACATAAGAGTGGTAGGGTGTACTCTTAACCCAAAGAATCTTCCCAAGTACCCCTTAGATAAAATGATTCTTTTGGAGATGGCTAGAAAATTTTCTAATGCAGGCCTATGAACATATTAAGCATAAGAAGAAACACTGATGTGACTTCCCCATTTCTATCAGCCCTCACTCTCTGCAAGACATGAAATTATGCAAGTCTCTAGCCTTTGAATGGGATGAATGTCCTTTGCAACCATTTAATTTGATCAGAACTAGGTTTGATCCCATAGGCACTTCCAACCACATCATGGAAAGGCATTATGTTCACGAGCCTCACATTGAAGATCATTGGATAAACTATGTAGGTGACTATGAGGTCAGGATCAAATACTATTGAAGAATGTCCCTTGAGCTTGCACGAGATATTCTAGATCTCCGTATTTCACCTAAAGTCTATGAGATGGCTACTAAAGATGTCCTAGATCCACTATACAATCAAGATAAGATATTTTCAAGGGCCATTTTAAATGCAGAAGTAGATAAAGAAGGAAATGACAATATTGACTTCAAGGCCAAACATGTGATAAAGACTACTGAGGAGTGGATCATAAGGCATTTAAAAGTGGATCTCATACCAATAAAGCCACAACTTGACCCAACTTCTAAATGAGAAAAAGGGAAGGGAGAGAAAATAATAATGCCCAAGTTCAAAGACACTACTCCTCAAAAGATGGAAAAATTTTATAGACATGATCGACCATTAGTATATGACTCAAATCCAAAGGAAAAACTAGAAAGAACAAGAATGATGTGGAGTATTAATCCACATACTATTCAGTCATCTATTGCACAAGGACAAGAATCTACTTCAAGAAGGTCCTGAACAGTAAAAGTAACAAGACCTAGAACTACCCAAGTAGAAAAGGGAAAGGCATACAAAAGAATGAGATCCTCTACATCTCCACAACTAGAAACTTTTCTATAGGAAGATGAGGACATTTAAGATGAAGTACCCTTGGCAAGGAGAACAATGTTGGCAACAAAAACCACTAAAATAAGAGATAAAGAAGAGAATTCTCTGATTGATGTAGACATAGGTGCGCAAGAAGAGCAAGTAGATCCATGGGATTCCCTTGGTTTTGATGAATTTTATGTTTCTAATTTTGAAAACATCCCTAGATAAAGGGATCAAATTGAAAAATAACCTATAAAAATTGTAGAGGCAAATATTGAAGAACATGTTCCATTTACTCAGGGATTTAAATTTACTCCTCCTTTGTCCCAATTCATTGCTCCTACTGTTGAACAACCATTGGAGGAACCAGTTGCTAAGAAAGAGCTAGATACTCAAATGCCTCCACCCATAGAAGAGTCAACGGAAGTAGAGATGGAAGTAGAAGTAGAAGCTACTAAAGATCTCCTAGATATGTAGATGGAAAAATAAACACAAGGGGAGCTACCACAAGAGAAACCATTTGACAAGGAGACTAGAGTTGATACCACAATAGAACAAAGTGCATCTCAACTTCCTACCCAAATCCTCTTCCAAATTGACATCCTACACCTCTGCAAACCATTAAAATTCAAACTTCTTCACCTTCCATTCAAATTCCTACTCCTCCACCTTTAGTTCCCATATTTTCTTCAACCACTCAAGCCCCTTCACCACCAAGGTGTGCACCATCCTCACACAAAAGGGCGAGAGAGATGACAAGTTTATGGGAAGAGATATTGACGAGCTCATCTGAGGATGTAGAAGCCCAAAAAGATCCTAAGGATTCTAAAAGGGAAGAGAGTACTCCTCCTTATGAGGATGTACCAGAAGAACCAAATATCACTATTGAGGAATAGTCTAGGGAAACAAAAGAGGGAAAGCTAGACAACAATGAAAATTTAGAAATAAGAGAAGCTCTGAAGAAAGAAGAAGGGGAAGAGGTATAAATTCAAGATGAAAGAGAATCAACTTATGTTTTGAATATTACCCCATATGAGCTTGTCACTACATTCACAAAACCCACATGGTTTACCAAGGAGATACAATCGAGGAGGAGAGTATGCACTAAGGAAGAAGATACAAACATAGTTTTCTTAGGTCAAAATTTTCAAAGAGGAGAATCTAGCGCCCTAGCAAGAACAATGTCTTATGTCACTTGAGACCATAGAGGTCGATGGAAAGTATAGGTGGTGGTACCAACTATTAGTAGTAGTGTTGTAGAGATAACTCCCGAAGATTATACTTTTGAAGAAGTTTATTTAGGTGAACCTAAAAGGGAAGGGAGTTAAAATTTTGTTGCACTTGGTTTAAAACATTCCTTAGGATTCATGGATAAGGATGAAGAGAAAATAAAGGCATTAACAAAGTAGAATGAAGCATTGAAGAAATTCATTATTAAGATAGCAGGTCCCATTGACCTAGATAACCTAGAAGTCTCATTACAGGCTATCCTAGAGAAGAGAGTTACACCAAAATTATCGACAGATCTACCACATTCTTTTATTCATGCATATTCATATTGGAAGGACAATTTTGAGAAGTTTAGGAAGACCACCATTCGAGAAGCTTTGAGGTCATTTAGAGTCATTCTTAAAGAGATCACCAAATTGGTGGACATGATAGGTGGCGAGGAAGGGATAAATGCGCGGGTTGAAAAATGGAGAAAGATTCTTAAGGACCTAAAGACAATAAATAAGAAACACTTGCAAATTTTGGTTAAGGTATATGAAGGGTCAGAACTTGACAATTATGAGACTTGGATCAAGGACATAGGTCAAACTGTAAAAGTGTACCATAAATGCCTAACTAAAGTGGATAAAAGGAAGGAAGGAGTAATGATGTGGGTCAAAGGAACATAGAAGTTCTTTGTAGGCATTGACCTTGAGTTGTATGAAGATGAAGATAATCAAATAATGTACCCAATAGAGAATATTTTACGACAGTTTGTGGGAATTTTAGCTGTTATAAATACAAAGGAGGGCCTCCAAAAAAAATTCCACTTTAAGGAGGATATGCAAAGAATGATGGATCATGAAGAACAGATTAAATCTTTTTCCATAGAATTGGTTGCCTTTAGGGAGAAGCAATGACAACACCTTAGTTTCATTCAATTTGCAGACTTCAAAGAAGTACATGAGATAGTGGAAAGACTCTGCAAGGCACACCTAGAGATCCTTCCTAAAGACTAAGTGTTCAGTTTTGGACTTAGTCAAATTTAGCAATAGGGAAATTTTTGATAGACATTTTTTCAAGTTCACTTTTTTAGCCTTTCAGACTCTAAAATTCTAAAATTTTGGGAGTCATATGGATTTATACTCTAGTCATTTTTCAACTTGTCAATTTTGGAGTTAGGGTCGGGGTCCAAAATTTTTGGGCCATTTTGACATGGAAATAATTTGCATGGAGGGTTTTTTTCAAATCATATTACATCCATATTTGGGTTAATTTTGGCTTTCCTAGAAGATATCAATCAGTTGCATTCATGAAGAGGAGCCAAAATGAAGATTCCAAGGAAGAACTCCAATTTCAAAAGAACACTCCTATTCAAGGATGGTGGAACTCCAACTCTAATCTCTTGTTTACTGGGCAGATTTGGCCTTGATGTCTCATGTAAATGTAGTGCAAATGGATTAGAATCCATGCAAGCATGATTAGAGGTATTTTAGGAGTATTTTTTCTTTAGTAAGCTTTAGATTTTATTTTATTTTTAGTTTTATGTATAGTTCAAACCCTAGCTATGGGTTTCTTGTTTTCAAAGGTGAAGCATTATATATTTCATCATAACAATGTAATTAAGGATGACATTTTTCTGCAATAAATATATATGCAATTGGTGCTTCATTCAAGGTGTGGATTTTATGCTATCTATGTGAAGTTTATGAAATAGTGAATGCTTGTTCATGAGTTTCAGAGAGCTAGTTGTGCATTATTATGAATCATATCTATAATCAATTAATTTTGTGTTAATCATTGTTGTGATTTTCTTGTTGTAACGAATCATTGGGGGAAATATTCATTTGTGCTTCAAGATAAATTTTTCTCATGTGTGCATGCATTCGTGGTGGCTTCACGATTTGATGAATTTTGACAAATCATACATTTTCATAATTTTCCATTGATGATTTCATCTCCAAAGCGTGATTTGTGAGTAATTCTGATTTATGTTTTGTGGGTTTTCTCCATTTTCCTGGTGTTTTAATTCACAAGTTGATACAACAACGATATATGTCTGTTAGGTTTTCATTTCATCATTTGTCTCCAATTCTTTCTACCTTGTTCTTTTGTAATTTCAAGAAATCATTCATAGTAGATTAAGTTAAAGTTCATGTTAGGAAATTGTATTTCATTTAAAAGATCAAAAATAAAAAAAAGTTGTTTTGTTGAAGTTTGTTTTGCAACCTCTTCAAGAATCAAACCAACAAAGGCCTCCTTTTGAACAGTTTCACATTTATCTTCAATTGAGTTATCCATATGGTTGAGACCCAACCTAAAAGAACCTTGGGAGTGATTTTCATAATTCTTTCAAGAGAGTAATTTGCATCTCAAATTCCTAGTTGGTGTCTTGTGTAAAAATGACTCTCAACAAGATGTCTTATTGTTGGTCCTCGACAAGGTCGAGACCAGGTTAAAGAAGAGGGGCAGCACCATTTAATTGGAAAATCATGTTTCTTGCATCAAATAGCTATGATGGGTAATAAGTAAGGTATCTTGATTGAATTAATTGTCTCTCAAGAAGAGTATTTTGAACCTTTTCTTATATCTCCTCTTGTTTTAGAACCAAAGTTACCCTTATATATTTAGTGTAACTCATGTTTTTTCGCTATGCAACAATACTCAACCAGGAAATGATGTCTTCTTGCTCTCTTTGAACCCAATTTAAACCAAGTTGTACAATGGAAGTACACCTTCAAAAGGAAGCATCATACTATGTTACAAAGAACACAAAACCTATCTCAAATATTGATTCTAATAAATTTGTAATGGAAATAATTACAATTCACAAATTACACTTGTGCGACAACTTCCTCATTATGTTAGTTTAATTCACAAATTACACTTGTGCGACAACTTCCTCATTATGTTAGTTTACATATTGTGTGGTGCATTTGAAAACAAACAATAAATTCCCTAATGTTTCCACCTTTGATCTATGTATTTAGTGTGTTTCTCATTAAATTTTGGTAGAGATGAGTAAAGCTAGTTATTTTGAAAATTATACCAATATTTGGGCACACTCGTATCAGGGGATCTATCACCAAAAGTGTGTACTTATTGAGTATAGAAAAATAGTCCTTTAGGAATGGCACATAGTTCAATATTTATTTGAAAAATTGTGTGTACAACTACATAGGCTTTCAAAATCTAATATGTTAGGAAGGAAATGACACTTTTCTACTCTCCCAATAACTTTATATCTCAAGAAATTAAATACTTGATACAATTGAATTGTTGACAACAACTATTCATTAATTCACTCATTTAGTAGGCTTTTAATGATACAAGTATATAATTCATATAAGTAAAGAAACTAACATATTATTCAATATCTGTAATTAACATTATCCAAAATCAAAACATTTCTAGTATAGGAGAAATGAAAACTATTCAATTTAAATGTTAGAAGGTCCAAAAGGTAGCCAGTTCACCGACATAAGGGTATTCATTGCACAAAACCATCAACAAGCACTTGATCATAAAAATCATAGGGAAGAAAATAGTTTCCATTATGACATACTATTTCTAGATGAACACATAATCTCTTTATAATTTTTACTCTTAAAGAGATAGTAACTTATATTAACATTAAAAAATTTATATTATACAAAATACTATTTTGCATATTCTATAAGTAAAACATAGTAAATAAAATATATATAGCTTTTGTAAATGTTAAAAATACTCAACTCCTATAAAGAGTTGTTAATGCAACCTCCTCAAAAATCTTATATTAGTGGATTCTTCAAAATTGATGTTCTTATACTTTGACATACTTATGCATCTTCAACACAGATAACCAACATTTTAGAGAAGTGTACATTTTGACCAATCTAAATCAATGGATAAACACTATTCAAAACCCATGATACCAAGTTTGAAAAATTTAAACTTCCAAGTTCACTTATTCCTTTTTAATTTTAACAATGGACCTTATATTAAATTAATCAAATAGAGGGAAATAATAATGCAATTACCTCTAGCTATTAGACATCTTTCATGACAATGAATACACAAAAAGTAAGTCAGATGACAATTTCTCTAGCCCCGCCTCTTCTTGATTTATCATTGTTGTGTATTTAGTGTTGCTTAGTTTGAAATGCCTCTCAAAAGAGAAGGGTGACTCTATCCTAAGGCTTTTAATAAATTTCAATCTTGATATGACTGTAAATGCCAATCAATGCCTTTTCTTTTTACCAATGTCCATAGTTTCTTCATTCAATGTAAGTCCTGAAGATTTGTGTCTTGTAATACCCCATGCCATAATTCTTTATATTTTTTGAATCCCATGCCACTCCTATATAATTAAGAAATTCAATAAAACATAACTTGGGAGATATGGTGGTGAAGAATATGAATCATATATAATAGATTTTAGCTTTCCAATTAATCCATTTACAAGACTAGTTTCTATCCATAAATTTGTTGTTAACATGACTTGTTTTACTATACATTAAAAATTTCTCATTGTAGTTGTTCATCTTGGTTTTAGTCGGTTGTGATTTATCTATAAGTTTGAGCACAACTAACGGTAATTGGAAGGTTCAGTCCTTTAAGAATTTTTTTATTGTGTAGTTTGGCTTGATCATTGGTAGCAAATAAAAAGGTGGCCAGATAAAAATCTTCTATATGTTTAGGAGTTAACATTTTTTTTTTAATCTCACGAGCATCTCCCAATCATATTTAAATGCATTTGTGATTCTTAAATTATGCAAGATGCGATGAAAATTTTGTTGGGAGTTACTTTGACCTTGTTGATGGAAAATAGTATCTAGCATAAGTACAATACTAAAACTTTGTCATGGGAAAAGAGTTTTAGAATGGGATGCATAGAGAGGCTTATCCATCACTTATGGAAACTATCCCAAATAACTTACAAGAATAATGGACAACCCTCCAAAAGCTTGATGTTGTTTGTTATGAAATGCCTCACACAACTGGTTATCTATCTTCAACAACAATTTTGGTCCTAGAAAGCTCATTTCATCTATTAATATGTATTTTACATTTTTGAAATCTTCCTACGGTGTCATTAAGGAATGACCTTTCAAAGGTTTCATTTCTTTTATAGTTATTTGAAGACATGAATGGATCATTGTGGCTTGTATATTATAGTTGCAACACCCATTGGTGCAACTACAAAAAAAGGTTTATTATAATTAGTTATTGTTATGTTTATAGATTTTCTAATGCAAGGCATTAAGTATGACTTACCATTTTCTATGGTACCTTGAATAATCATACATAGATGATCCTTTTCTAGGTCATTCTTATAATGCTCAACAATAACATTGAGTGCAAGTTGTTGTTTGGGAGAAATTTGGTAATTGATGTGTGTATTGACTGGATGATAGTAAATTCTACTATTTTCCAACCTATCTTTGGATATAAACTATGCAACATGTTCAAATAATATATCATGAATGGTTCTTCTATTCCATGGGTATTTAAGATAAAATTATTATCTCCCTAAGACCTGAAGTTCACATATATTAAACTTACTACTAGCACCCATATGGGATAGTAATTTCCATTCATACAACTTGGTGCCATTTTCATATTGACCATTATCATCATCACTCTCATAATTTTCTTCCAATGTTGTGATGTTTGGAAATCTATTGACATGTCAATAAAACTAATTTGTGGCTTGTACTATTTTCTAATTTATGATTATATATTATTTTGTGTTACCTATATCTATCAAAATATTGCATAAATGTTTTGTTAGCATAACTAATGTAGTGATGCTAAGTGTTGCATTGATTAATATTGGTCTAGATTTAATGATAGATGAATCAGTTATTAGGTTGTCATTGATGTCAATTGATTGACTTAGTGTTTTTAGTATGTCACCATATATTATGTGAATAAATCATGAGTTTCAGTATGTTTCTGAAGTTTCTATTCTAATGGAAGAATATGTTATGTGTTGTGATGTTAAGTTTGTAATTGTAACTTTTGATATGAAGTATTGAGTTGGTTATGCTTGAATGAAATCAAACTGGGTAACTACTAAAATAGTCAGTGACACACAAGAAGTTATTTGAAATTTATCTCAAATTGGTAAATTATTTGATGGATAAATCATAGGATATGATTGATAACAATGTCTAGATACTATGTTGAGGATCTCGACTCATATTGTTGATCTGTGAAGATGGTTTAATGGATTGGAAGTGGTATTAACAAAATGAATAGGTATACAAGACATAGTTCTTGAATAGGTAATGAAGATTTGTGAATAAATGAAGAAACTCGAAGTGGAAATGTGATTGGTGATGTTTTTAGTGAAGTAGTTAGGAAGTTCCACGATTTGTGAGAAGTATTTGACATCACATTTCCTGAGGTATGCATTTGAGCTCGATTATTCAAGAAGTTTCTTTTGGTCAAATGATTTTTTGAAGATGGTTCAATTTCAAAGGTGAAATCCATATGGAATCTGACACAGTCAAAGAAAAATGGTTTATGAGTTGTTCCATACATTGTATCTTTCCCAATATGATTTGGATCATTCGTATTTCGAATCTAGGATTTATTTTAAGATGGTGAAAGGAAATCTATATATTGGAAAGTTGAAAAAGAAGTTATTTGTTGATTGAAAATTGTAGAAGGATTCGGTGACAAAGAAAGTGAAGGAATCAAGTGCGATCAAGCCAGAGAATATTATAGTGTGTGGAGAAGATTTTAAAAACTTAATAGGATCTGATCATGCAGAGGTAGTAAAATTTCATAGCTCATTTTATTTGTTTCTTTCTAATAATTGTAACAGTGAAATCCCTTAATAGGGTGGATTCTAATAGATCTTTGTTGTAAATCCTCTAACAAGGTGTAATTTATATTGAATGTTTAAAGTCCTCTAAAAAGGTTTCTCCTAATAGGTTAAATATCCTAACAGATCTAAAGGAAAATCCCTTAACCGGGTAGCACCTAACAATACTTTTGTAAACCTTTAATAGAGTAAGCTCCTCATAGGGCACATTCCAAAAGACTACAGATTAAGTAGGTACCAACTCCCACCATGGTTTTTCCCATTTGCATTTCCATGAGAAAAATATGGTGTCTTCATTGTGTGATTGATTATTTGTGGATGCATTCTTTGAAAGTTTATATTTATATTATTTGTTGTTGAATGTTTTGGTGCATAAAGTTTAAAGAGTTTGAAATCAATGAATTTTTTTATTACTAATTCACCCCTCCCCTCTCACTAATTAGACCTATATTAACAATTGGTATCAGAGTTGATTTCCCCTACTGAGAAAGCTTAATAGCTTGAGGGAAAAGATCGAAAGATGTATAGGAAGGAAGCACCTAAGTTCACTAAGGACAATTTATCTACATGGGTAAGCAAGTTGAAGCTGCATCTAGTAGGTGTTGGAGATCAAGCATTGGTTCATCTCACAACCAAGTATACTCAACCTACTGGAATCCTAATTTATGAACAAACAAAGAGAAAGTTGGAGCATAACTTTGTAATGATATAAATAAAAAGTTCTCTATCTGATGCTAAGTTTGTAGATATCAAGGATATGTATAATGCTAAAGACATGTGGGACAAGTTGATAACAGTTTATGGCAGTGATGCTCATGTTTAAAAAGAAAAGGTGGATAGTCTCGGAGGAAAGTATGATGAAATGATAATGCATGAAGGTGAGAACATTTCTCAATACAATTATAGGATAAAGGAGGTTGTTGTTTCAATCAAAGGAGCTGGTGGAAAAATTGAAGAAGATGAAGTGGTAAGTAAAATCTTGAGAACCCTACCACCATAGTATGTTATTAGAGTCTCTTCTGTAGAAGAATTGAGATATATTAATCCTACAAATGTGACCCTAGATTCCTTAGTTGGCAAGCTTACTGCTTTTGAGTTAAGTAATTTTGATAATAGTATGCCTAGAATAGAATCTACATTCAAAGCTTCCCTCACCATTGGTTCATCAAAGAAAGGAAAATAAGTCTCTAACAGTTTTGAAGGAAATCATGATTATGATTCTATCTTTTCTAATGAAAAAGAACAAGAAGAGTTGGAGGCACTGCTAGCAAGTTTATTACCTAGAGTAAAAGGAAAGTACAAAGGTAAACTTCCCTTAAAATTCTTTTCATGTAACAAAATTGGTCATATTGCATCTAGATGTCCTGAAAATGATAGGAAGGACAATCTCAAAAGATTTAGGAACTTCAAAGACAAGAGAAAGAAGGCATGTTACCTAGCAAAAGAAGTAGTGACTGATGAAGAATCAGATGGAAGAGATAGTATATTTGCAATCAAAGTAGAATCCTCAATCGGTGTAGATGGAGATAATGAGGAAAAAGGATTGATTTCAAGCATGAATTGTAATAGTGTATGGGTAATAGACAATGTGTGTACACATCACATGACCAGTGACAAAAGAAAATTTATTTCAATGGAGATGGAGGAGAAGTCAGATTTGGTAATGGTTCTCCATGTGTGGTAAGAGGTAAAGGTTCAATAGAAAATAATGATAAAACTAATTGCGATGATGTTTATTGGCATGATGGATTAAATTACAACTTGTTAAGTGTTTCTCGGCTAAATAACAAAGGTTTTAGATTGGAATATAGTAATGGTGTTTGCAAGATCTTAGGAAACTCTGGAGATTTGATTTCTATTGGTGAAAAGACTAAAGGTAACCTATTCCAATTGAACTCTACTAATAAACACTTCTTGTTTGCTAAAGTTGAAGAATCTTGGTTGTGGCATAAAACATTTTGTCATGTTAATTTTGATAATCTAGAAAAGGTCAATAAGAAAATATGTGTTAGAGGTTTTCCTACTTTAGCTAAGCCTGATAATGCTATGTGTAAGGAGTGTCAGTTGGGAAAGTTGACTAGTTCTAGTTTTACTAGGAATGTCTATTCATCACATAGCATTCTTGACCTTGTAAACACTAATTTGTGTGGACCGATGAGAACTCAGAGCTACTATGGAGATAAGTACTTTATCTTTTTTGTTGATGATTACTCAAGAATGATGTATGTTATGTTTTTGAAGGATAAATCTAATGCATTCTACATGTTTAAGGTGTATAAAGAAAGAGTTGAAAACAAAATAGTTAAAGCACTTAAGTGTCTCAGATTTTACAGAGGAGGTGAGTTTACTTCACAAGATTTCACAACATTTTGTGAAGAACATGGAATCAAGAGATAAATGTCAGCACCAAGGACACCCTAGAAAAATGGAATTGTAGAGAGAAGGAACATATCCATAATTGACTATGCAAGAAAACTTTTGATACAAAAGGGAGTGACTCAAATATTTTAGAGAGAAGCTGTAAGTATTGTTGTCTATACTTTGAACCAGGTATAACTTAAGAAAGGTACAAAAAAAACAATTTATGAGTTGTGGTGTGGTCATACTCCTAGTGTTAGTTATTTCCAAAAATTTGGAAGTAAATGTTACATAAAGAAGGATGAATAAAATGGTAAATTTGATTCTAAGAGTGATGAAGGGATATTTCTAGAATATTCTACTAGAAGTAAAGATTATAAGTGTTTGAACAAGAATACCAACAAGATGGCTGAAAGTGAAAATGTTAGAATTGATGAATTTTCTGAGAAAAATGAGGAAGATAGCAAGAAGGAACTAGAAAACTATGATAGGTTTGTTTATGTTCAACCGATGGAGCCAGATATAGTACCGTAGATAAATTAAGTGGTGAGCTATTCACATCCAGTGAATGATGATGAAAGTAACCAAAGAATAGAACCGATACTCCCAATGCATATAAAACTTAATCACTCTCAAGGTCTGCTTAATGGAGATAAAAATGTTGGAGTGGTGACAAGGAGTAAGGTAAGGGAAAGCACTTATTTACTATCAAAATTTGAACCCCAAAACTATTAAAGATGTTTTAGAAGAAAATGATTGGGTTAAGGCTATGAAAGAGGAATTAGATCAAATAGATAAAAATAATACATGGACTTTAGTACCTGTAATACCCCAAAAATGGGCTATAGGTTCATTAACTTCCTACATCAACAAATTGAATGAAATTGACATCAAAGTCCTAACCTAAGGCACATATGCACATCGGTTTATCAAAACCCTAATTGATTATCCTAAATCTGCATCTGGGAATATTCCTTGAATATTCCTAATTTATCCTAATTACCTTTAATTAAATATTATTTGGCGATAAATCATTATTTATCCTAAAGTTGATTAATTGAATATTTTGAATATTTAATTAATTAATTTAATTACTGCCACTTAATTGTTTAATTAGATTTAATTACATTTATTCCTAAATTGTATTATTTAATTTTGATAATAAATCAAAAATCCTATGACTAATTGATTAAATTGTTATTTAATTAATTAATATCAATTGTCAATATTTAATATAGTTTTTGAATATCAGCTTGATTTAATAATTGATTAACCCATAAATCAATTATTTTTATTCAAAAATCAGTTGAGAATAAATCACTTTATTTTTAAATTAATTCATAATTATCTATGCACATTCAAAAAGCAGTTAAACTTTAAATCAGAAGATCAATTCAAGTTGTTATCTTCTTGAAACTTAACATCTATTTTGAGTTTAAAGCTAATCTAAACTTCTGATTTGAGTCAAAAAGCTATTTTTGCATGATTTTATGAGTTAATCTAATTCTAATTTTTTGTTAACTCAAAAATCAACCTGAGTTTATCAAGAGTGATTTATGGCTTTTCTCAATGCATCCTCAAGCCCTAGATTTTTATAAAAACAAGGCTCAACTCTTCACAAAAAGACCCTCGAATTTGCATCCTTACTCTAGCGAATTTGCATATGAAGAATCAAGCTTTTGCAAATCAAGGCTATTGTGAGATTTTCATTATTTTTTTGAGCATTTAGCATATCATTTTAGATCAATTTGTATATCACTTTCATCCATCTAGATTAGTTTCATATCAATTTTTCATTCTTATTACATTCAAAATCCAAAAAATAAAGATTAATTTGCATTCATATTTCATTGCTTTCATCATTTTAAATCCTTTGTTTAGGTGTTGCATTGTCACTAATCTTGGTCTGAATCTGATAATACCATACTCACATCTACTAGAAGGCAATAAATCACCTGGTTAGCTTAGTTTCATTTATTTACAAATTTCTTTATTTTGCTAACCTCTAAAGTTTTACTGAAGTGTTGTGTCCACAGCTAGGTACAATTTTCATACACACATTTATGGCACCCATCATGGGGCCCTGAAATGGGTTTCCATTCTTTCTGATCAATTTTCTATCATATTCTTTCAAAACTATGATTTTGATCTTTCTGTTCGTACATTTTTCGTACGACATTTGACAGATTGTCGTACCAAGACCCCATGTCTGTCATATGACAGACAACAATCTAAAGTGTCATGCCGACTATATGTGGACTGTCGTATGAGTTTTTGAAAAGTCATGCTAGCACTAACCCACTGTCATTTCATGCCTGAAGTGTCGTACGAGAAGCATTCCACTGTCGTACGAGTTTTGGTGTCAGAATTTCATTTTTTTTTATAACAAAATTGGAAAAATAGTCATTTTAGATTTGATTTCAGATTTTGACAGCTAACCTTAACGATTGATATTTTTTGTTTCTGATCTCTTTGCTCGCGAGATTGCTCAATTTAGCTAAGAATTAGGTAAAAATCTACTAAGCACGTTGTGAAGGAATTCAGGTATTCTACTACGATCTGATAACACTTCAATTTGGACTATAAAACAAACTCTCACATGTCAAGCTTGTGTGCCTTTCTAGCTTTCATAAATCAGACTTCAATTTTGGGCTATAAAATGAACATAGATTTTCTTTTTGCATATCTATTACACATAGTAAATAGGCCCTATGAACACTATTTGTGGACAATCTTGAGAGAGTGGGATTCATTCACTTGTTTATGCATGCGAAGCTCTTCTTGACGATAGATCCCCTTGTGGGTAGGGAGGTTACTATGATTATCTCATGTGCTACTTGGTTTGGTCCTCACCTTTGATTGGTACGTTCTCTCTTGGTCCCTCTTAGAGAGCTCAGTAGACATCATTGTTGACATCACAAGCCTTGGTGAGACAATTTTAGTCTTAGCGTGTTGGATTGATCTATTTGTTATGTTTGGGTAAAAGTGAAAAGGCTAGAGGATTATGCTCTACTCCCTTTTTGGGTAGTATCTAAAACTCAAATCCTTGAATCTGGACCAAGTCCCCATGTGGTATCTTTTGTGAGTCACCTTTAGATAGGGTTAACCATAGTGGACATTCCCTTTATTGGGTTAACCACGTGGATGAAACCTCAAGCGGTAATAGCCATTTTCACCGTGGTAGCAACAACCACTATATAAATGTATTTGTGGAAGAAATCTCCACAAGTGTGGTCTCTTGTTAGGCTGTCAAATCTCCTTAGCAACTCCTGATTGATTAAATTCTTGGACTATGTCAAAACCCCGGTGTGCCTGGATTGAAGTTTTCCCTCTTGAGATCATAAAAGTTGCAGAGTCAAGCCATTACTAAAAACCTTAGCGAGGCCAATTTTTCACTTTCTAGGACTATGTGCGTTATTGAAAAACTTTTTGAGAACATACACAAGTAGCATTCCCAGGGATTAGCACAATAAGTCTCTATTGCTTGTTCATGCGCAAGGTTTCTTTTTCCCTTGCTCATTGTTTTAAGACGATTGCTTGCTTCCCTTGCTTGTTGTTCTGCATGCTTGATATCTACTTGGTACTTGAATTGAATGAACTCGAGATAAATTTTTTACACAGATCTTCAAACCTAAATAGAAAATCTTACAAATAATCTGAAACTAAAAAACCTAAAAATTGCAAAATCTGAAACAAAAATCCTTTTTGGAGTCAAAAGTCATCCCACAATCTCAAAAAGTCATACGATTTTTGCCAAAAGTCACATCAAAACCCCTAGATTGTCATACAGGAGCTTGTATATTGTCGTAAGAGATTTGTCAGGAAAAGTCAAGAAAAATCAAACCCTGGTGTCAATTGTCATACAAGTTTTGTCAACTATTGTGCCAAAGCCAACCCAGACTCATATGAGCCTGGAGAAACTTGTATCAAAATTTTGAAAAGTTGTCAGAAAACTCTAGAATTTGTCAAGAATCCAATTTTTATAGCCTATTTCTAGATTTTGTCAAAAAAATCATTGTGTCGGGAATAGAGCAGAAGCCAGAAGAATCCAACCTAAAAGTGGTCTCTTGAGTTTGATCCAGCCTTCTGATCTATTGATTTGAATCTTTTTCATCTTGTGTCAAAACCTTGTCAATCATCATCTTCAATTCAATTTTCATCAAAATGGCTAAGTGTTGTGAGGTCGTGTCTACCATCTTTTGGGCATCTACCCATACAACTAGGGCATAGTATCCTTCATTTTCATCCAATCTATCTTTAATCACTCCAATCTTGACAAGGTTGCATCATTTGATCTTCTTGAATCAAGTCATTTTTCAGTTGTCTTCATCTTTCTCTCTTGCTTCACCTAAGGTTAATGGTGGAAACTAGAGCTTCATCACAAAGAAAAGAAAGAGAACAACCCAAACCCTCTTCAACAACATCTTCTATGATTTCTGAAACCTTTCATCAACCTTACGACACAATGAAATTTTGAGAAGATGCTCTTGGCAATCTTTTCTTGAAAGGTGGTTACGTCACCCCGCCTGCATTAATCCACGCAGGTCATCAAAAAACCCCACATCAATCAATCCTTGGTAGTTCTCATAACAACACCATGTCTCAAGGAGGAGCAAACCAAGGATCCCAAGGACATCATTCTCAACATGGTGCGAATCAAGAACCCACACCTTCTAAAATTGCCCAATATCAAAATGATGATAACTTCAAGAGAATGATGAGACACTTCTTGAAAGAAGATAGAGAGGCATACTTTCTAGAGTTAGCTCAAAAATGAGCTAAACTTCCTGCAAACTTTAATGTCAAAGATATCATTACTCAAGAGGAAGAAACTCTTATCACAACTATGATGAAACAGATGCATGCCATGCAAGTCAAGTTCAACAAACTCGAGAAAGAGAAGGAACCTAAGGAGTTCTCCATGGAGGCTCTATGTCCTTTTCCATTTGATAAAGACTTGTACATGCCACCATTCCCAAAAAGAGTGGAAATGCCTAAGTACAAAAAATACGATGGCAACTCTAATCCCCAAGATCATGTCAAGGAATTATGTACTCAATCCATGGAGTTCATGCATGAACCAACTTACTTAATGCATCTTTTCCCATGATCTCTGGGAGAAGCAACCATTCATTGGTTCTCAAAAATGCCTCCAACCATCAAAACCTTTGACGATTTAATCAAGCTATTCTATCAACAATACTCCTGCAACATCAAACATCTAGTCACTATGATCGAAATTTGTAATTTGAAACAATATCTAGGAGAACCATTCCTGACTTTCCTCAAACGATGGAGGAAGAAGTTTTCTCTATATGCTAGACCCATTCTAGAAACAAAGAAGCTGGAAATTTTCATCAACAATCTTTTCCCAGAAATCAACTACCATTTGCAAATGCAAAATCATACATCCTTTGATAAAATAGTAGACAATGCAATCAAAATTGAGAAAGTACTTGTGAAAAAAGGAGACATATCACTTCAAAAGGACAAGTATGAATCTGCATCTAGTTCTAAAGATAAGAACAAAAACTAGAACAAGAATAAAGGCATCATTACAGATGGCGTTGTTGATAATGTTTGTCCCCCATCTAAGGCACCTGCTTTCAATCTCACTGTTGGTACCCAAGCCATCAAAGCCTCTGAGGTAAAAGTGACAGAATCTAACAAGAAGCCATCTGACTACAAACCTTGGGCTACAGATCCTAAATGCAAGTTTACTCCTCTTGGAGAATCCTTGGAATCCGTGATGAAAATTTTGTTGGCCAATAAAATCATCACATTGCCCAAGATCCAACCATTTGATCCTGAACCTAAACCAAAATGGTGGAAAGAGAATGATTTATGTGACTTCCATCACAATAAGGGTCATAAAACCAGTAACTATCAGTGCTTAAAGCATCTCATACAAGACAAAATTGATAATGGAGAAATTTTAATTGACATTCATAAAAGCAATAATGATCATACAGCATTCACAAAACCATTTCTGAAACATGGTCAAGGATATTCATCTTCTCAGCCTAATATGAGTGCTAAAGTCAATTATGCCTACTCTGGAAACAATGTTGTCATAAACATGGTGGAACCTTGCTTATTTGAACATTGCAATGTCATCACCATTGTGTGAAAAGATAGAGATAATCAATCAGCTAACATAGTTACTTGATCACAAGCTCGGGTGCATCTACAAGGACAAAACTCAGATTCATCAAATGTCCCTAAGATGCCTTTTAATCTTTCATCTACTTATAAACAGAGGGCTGCCTCTAAATCATCAAATTCTAAAGACATGAGACCAACATCATACAGTATCATCCAACAACTCTAGCATACTAATGCAAAAATCTCAATGTTTGAGTTGCTTCAGATATCTCCTGTTCATAGAGCCATTCTGGACAAAGCTTTGCTCAGATCCAATGTTCTTGATAACCTTGATTTAGATAGATTCTAGACTATGGTTGGTCATCTGATGTCACCTCAATATATCTCCTTTTCAAAGGAATATGATAACTCACTGAGTCATCCGCATAACCAGCCCTTGCACATTGAAGTGTTGATCCAAAACCATCGTGTCAAACATGTTGATAGATGGAGGCACTGGTCTCAAAATTTGTTCTTATAGCTTGATCACACAACTAGGATTATCAGAAGCTGCTATTGATCCTAAAAAGAAGATAACCATCAAGGCATATGATGAACAAGAAAGATCTTCCAAAGGCATGATTGTCTTACCCATCAGAACAGGTCCAGTTATCAGAGATATCAATGTGTGCTATAATTGTGTCACACTTCTATGAATCATTACATTCAAGAACACTCAAGAATGAGGTCTCAAAAATCGATCCATAGCTCCCTAGGCATGGAGTGCAAGGGTTTTTTAAGAATGCTCTCAGCTAGAGCTATTAAGCCAATAACCTTGCTAGTAAACCATGCAATGGGAGATTCAATGAAGATAAGGGCAAGAATGCCAATATCCTCAAGAATCAAGAATGAAAATGCAATGCAATGCTATGCTAGAAATGGAAATGCAAGCTAAGCTATGAAAATGAAAGATGCAAGTATTACAAAACCTCCTAGTTAAGCTAGATGAATTAATCTAAAGCATAAAGGAAACTAAGCTAAGTATGAAGCTATGAATGCCATGATAATGCAAGAAAAGAAACTATGATAACATGTAGATGCAAAAGCCAAGAATGCTCCAAATCTTCAAAAAGCTCCAAAGTGACCTAGAAAACCTGCAGCATAACATTAGCATAAAAAGTTGGGATCTAGAATGAAGAAGAGAGCTCTCCTTTTAAAGGAAGTGAGAAAGAATGGACCATGGAGATTAAGAGGAAAAAGATTTAATCAAGGGTGGAGCTTGAAAGAGGAGCAATCCATGTGCACAAATATCATCCAATAGGAAAATAGGAGTTAAATTTTGTGTCCATATGAGACAAAAAGTGTTTTTTCTCTTTTTATAAAATAAGAATAATGCTTTATTTGTGCAACTTAGGATAAGAGGAAAAAGTGGGGGCTTTTTATTTATTAAAAAGGGAGGAAATATTCCTTTTAATAAATAAAGACTTAGGATAAAATGGTTAGCCCATAGAAAATAATCGAATAAATGATAGAATCAGGATTTGATCAAGAATAAGCAATTTATGATTTAGCAAAAGGGGCTAATAGTCTAGATGACCATTTTTTGGTGTATACAATCACATGTCAAGTTCTAGACCTACCTTTGACTTACAACATTCTCCTAGGGAGACCTTGGATACATGAAATGCGAGCTATTCCTTCCACATACCATCCATGTGTGAAATTTCCTTATGAAGGAGTAGAGGTGAAAATTCCAGCTGATATATCCACAACTTGTAATGCATTAAAAAAAAGTGTTGATAAACTTGTTCCCAATAACAGAGAATCTTCCACTAGGCAAACAGATGTTACATCTACTTCCAAGATAGAAGAAATTGCAAAAAAGGTTAAAATTAAGGACACAGGTATGGGAGAATACACAATGGAACCAGTCTTATCTCTCACATCTCTCTCATTGTCCCCAAAATCTTATGGACAACCTTCTGACAAGGTGAAGCCTACAACTAAAGAATCCTAGGTCATATTTAATGGGATTTTTGTCATAGAGAAAGTGTCCAAACAAGAATTTGATGAAGAAGAAGTTGTGCTTCCATGGTTGTACAAAGATGAGTCTCAATCCCAATCAGTCCAGAAATGTGACTCTATAACACCAAAAGTTCCTTCAAAGTCATATGGACCAGGGGATAAACTAATTGCTAAAATGGGATACACTAGAAAAGGACCTCTAGGAATACAAGGCAAAGGTCTTATATCACCCCTTGACCACCATGGACGAACCAACAAGAATACAATAGGTCTAGGTTATCAAAAGAAGCCTTTTTATCTCAAAGGAAGTTCTTCCCATGTTATAGAACAAATAGAACCAAAGGTAGATAACAATGAAGATGAAGATGTCAATCCCAGTGATGATTCAGACACCACAAATGCTTTCCCCTTTGAACCTATTCTGCAAGATATCTTAGACATGCTTAAGGAGGAAGATGAGCCTAATAGAATCAATGTAGTAGAAACACAAGAACCTACTACTAAAATCAAACAAGAAGAACCAATTGAACAATTGGAACAACACATTGATTTTGAGACAGACTCTCACAAGTATGAATTCCACTAAGAATGCGAAGGCAATCCTGCTTGGGGAATCTATCTTGATTTCACACATATTCTCATCTTTTTGAGAGGCATAGATGAGAAATCAAATGAATATGAATGGGGAGTCATTCCAGAGGAAGATGATCTTATCACAGAAAAACATATTGATGTTATTCAACAATACACATCTAAACCCAAAGTAAGTCTAGAGTGAAATGAAGAACTTAACGAGTCTGATCCACCTATGGCTGAAGTGGATTCCCACAATGACATTGATCCTATTCATGAATTGAACATTTTAAATTTTAATATCACCTTCGATCTTGAGAGTTGGGTTAGGACCAATGATGATAGATCCATATCTGTTAACACCATTTCCCAAGCCTACCCCACTTTGACTATCTAACATCTTGAACTTCTTGACCAAACTTCCATGAATTTGAGCCAAGATATCTATACCTTTCCAAATGACTATGCCCTTGCTTGCTACCTAAATGCAATTGAGCCTATGATGACTTCCATCAGTGAACCAAGCATTAGCATGACAGAGTCAGATATCAAATATCTTAGTCAAAAGAATAAGAATAAAAAGAAAAAGAAAAGGAGTTCTAAGGGTGAAAACCACTTTGTGGCAATCTCAGAACCTACAAAAGTAAAAATAAAAGATGTATCCGAAGGTGAAAACCTCTCTAAGGTGCCTAAGGATGAGATATTTGATGTCCTTATGAGTCATTTATAGGATAGATCTCCAGTGCTGATCGAGCCCACTCAATCTATCAACTTGGGAATAGCTAGTAGAGGAACCATAGTTGATTCATGTAGCACAATCCTTATCAGAAGAAGAAAAACAAACATTTACTACTTTCCTAATAGAGAAGAAGATCAACTTTGCATGGAAATATTCAAATATGCCAGGGTTGGATCCTAATCTTATAATGAACCACTTATCTATTGCTTTAGGGGTCAAACTTGTTAAGCAAAAGTTGAGAAAGATGCATCCACATGTTGCACTCTTAGTCAAAGCTGAGCTAGAAAAGTTGCTAAAAGAAAGATTTATTTGAGTTATTGATTATGCAGAATGGATCTCTAACATAGTTCCAGTTTCAAAACTAGACAAATGAGAAGAACCATATGCTATATCAGTATAAAATTGGTAGCATATGAGAAGAACTATTTAATGATTGAGAAATCTTGTCTAGCTATGATCTTTTCTTCACAAAAACTAAGACATTACATGTTAGCTCATACCACACATTTGGTAGCTAAGATTGATCCACTAAAGTACCTACTAAGCAAAGCTGCCCTCATAGGTAGATTAGCTAAATGGGTGATGCTATTAAGTGAATTTGACATTGAATATGTTGAAAGAAAATCTATCAAGGGCCAAGTCATTGCAGATCAGCTAGTTGACGCACTAATGTTTGATGATACACCAATGCAAATAGAATTCCCAAATTCCTCTATCATGAATCTTTCTTCTAGAGCATGGTAGTTATTCTTTGATGGCTCCTATACATAGAATGGATATGGAGTAGGCATATTGTTTATAACACATCAAGGATACTCAATCCCTAAAGCATTCATAATCAAGTTTCCTTGCACAAACAATATTGTTGAATATGAAGCTCTCCTTAATGGTATGAAGATTGCAATTGAGTGGAGGGTAATAGAATTACACATTCATGGAGACTCACAACTTGTAATACACCAAGTCAATGATGTGTATGAAGATGAAAATCTAGTTCCCTACAAGCACATGGTAGATGACCTCAAGAAATATTTCATATCTATCACATTTGAGAAAATTCATAGAATGGGGAACAAGGTTGTTGATGCTATGGCAACGCTATCTACTTTATTACTGCAACCCGAACATGAGCTATGCTACGAGTTCTTGGTGGAAGCACTATCATATCCTACATATGATTCCCCCAAAACCTGCATGATCTACACTATTGTGGGTAATGATTCATCCTAGTATGTCATCATTGGTATCGATCTGTATAAACAAGGTCTAGATGGTACACTCCTTAGATGTTTAGAATGAGAAGAGTCTCAATGTGCATTAGAGGAAGTCCATGTATTTATATGTGGGTCACACTCCAATGGTTTAACACTAGCTTGAAAACTTATTAGGGCTAGGTACTATTGGCCTGGAATGGAAAAAGATGCAATCAAGTTTGCTAAGAACTGTCAAAAGTGCCAAGTACATGGTAACTCAATCCATGCACCAGGGAGAGATCTGATTCCCTTTACTACACAATGGCCTTTTCAGCAATGGGCTTTTTACCTTATAGGTCCTATTTATCCACATTCTTCTAATGGACATACCCATATCATTACAGCTACAAATTACTTTACAAAATGGGTAGAAGCAGTTCCTTTGACTCAAGCAATCGGGAAGAAAATTTTAATGTTCATTTTGAACTACATGATATGTCGGTATGGTATTCCACATTCTATAGTCACGGATAATGGTGGCTAATTCAAGAACAAGGAACTAGATTCCTTATGCTCCAAATTCAAGATTACACAACATTGGTCATCCATTTACTATCCTCAAGGTAATGGACAAGAAGAGGCTTCAAACAAGAATCTATTGAAAATCTTACATCACACCATTAATAAGCCAGGAAGAGACTGGCATCTCATGATCAATCTAGCTCTATGGGCCTACAGAACAAGTATTAGAATGCCCACTGGGGCTACACCATTCACTTTAGTTTATGGGTCTGAAGTGGTACTGCCTATTGAGATTGAAATCCCATCACTAAGAATCAAAATGCATGGTCTAGTAATTGATGATGACTACAGAGTGTCTAGGTTGCAAGAAATTGAACTACTAGATGAGCACAGACAAGCAGCATATGATCATCTCAGAGTATATTAGAAGAGAATGTCTAGAGGCTACAACAAGAAAGTCAGACACAGAGAATTTCAGGTTGGCGATCTAGTCTTGAGAGAGAATCCTAAAAATCAATCACATAGAGAGTGCAAGGGGAAGTTTGAACCCAAATGGTTGGGTCCCTTTGTTATCACTGCTAATTTTGGCTCTAGAGCCTATCAACTCTCAATGACTAAAGGAGAACAGCTTCGAGAACCAATCAACGTTCTCCATCTAAAGAAATTCTATGCCTAAGACATTCAGTTTATGGTAAAATGTCCCGAAAAAAATCTTTAAAATATGAAAAAGTCCTAAAAAATGAACATCTTAGTGAAAACCTAGCAATAGGCACCTTGATGATTCACAAAAAAATCAAAAAATGGAAAAATACAAAAAAAAATTTGAAAAGATGAAAAATATAAAAAAATAGAAGAAAAAGAAAAAGTGCCTTGGTGAAAACCTGGAAACAAGCACCTTGGTAGCAAAAATAGAATCTCTACCAAGATGGTGAAAACTTGGCAAATGGGTACCACTTGTTCAAAATGCTCCATCTATCAGTGCAATCTTGGTCTTTCCTAGCTTTCAGTCTTGCTTTAGTTTATACATATCTTCTGGTTTGTTTCTGCATTCCTGTTTTCAATAAATTCAGTCAGTATACCAAGCTCAAGCATCTGTATCCTATCAATGTTTCAAACTTGGGGGAAATCAATGTCATATCTTATGGTCTCCAGTATACCTCAAACAAGTCATATCCAATCGGAACCTTTTGAAGCTTCATTTGATTTTGTCTATCTGTCTCCCTACCAGAAAGGATTTTGAAATCAAACACAAACAAACATCAACAAACAAAACAAAAAAAATCTATGCTTCCCATGCTTTTATCTCCTTGTATGCTTACTGATTCACATTGAGATTATTGCATATTATGTTCCCTCGAGCTCTTCGATGATGTCCTTTCCAGGATTTAGAGAGTGATGACTGGGGGCATAAACTTTTCTTTATTTTCTGCTTTGAGTGAAAATCTAATAACTTTGGAAATTTTGGATTGAAATGGTGTTTGTCTGTAAGAGCCTCCATCTCATATTGGATGGCCATGAGTACCTCGACCATTGATACCTAGAAAATTCAGGGAAGTTTGATCTAGCTTACATCTTTTTGAACAATTTCTTAATCTCACTATGAGTAGTTATTATCCAAGGATGTGAACGATAAAGGGTCACTATGGGTAATTCAAATGGAGATAAGAATGAATTCTACACTTGTCTGGTGTGTTTATTCTACAAGGCATATTCAGGTCATCACAACGTTTATGTTTTGATGCTTATACAAATTGCTATATCAAAATGGACATGACATTCAAGTCATCCTAGCATTTATGCCTTGGTGCTTATATCTAATCTGACATTCCAAAAACAAAATCAATATTCATATGTCTATGGTTGGCTGGCTAGTAGGCATTGTATTGGTTATTGAGCATACAAATCAATATTCATATATCTATAGCTTCCTAACTAGTGGACATTGTATTGATATATTCGGTTACCTAAAAATTCAATGATGAAAATGACCAACACATGATCAGTGACTAAGTCTTAGGTCTTAGGTTTGCATTTCACTTTGCATTCTACATGCTTGCATGATCTCACAATTGCTGAATAAACTTAAAATGCTTAAATGATTCTTCAAATGCTAAGCATCTCACAAGAGCTGAATCTCACATGAAGTTCTCTTCATAGAACCACACGCAGTCACCATCCTGGGTTTGACATCCCTTTTGAGAAAAGACTAAGTACTTGTCTTCATCAATACCTGCAAGAACATATCATGTGTATCGTTGCATTTACATTACATTTTATAATCATCCCATCCATTGCATTGCACTACATACATGTGCATTTATCATTACATAGCATAATCAAAATCATACAAATCATACATTTTTTTCATCTATCAATTACATTTGCATAAATCCATACATTTGAAAGAAATCATTGCATTGCATATTACATACATTCTACACTATCCATAGCATTTACATCACATGATATCATCATAAATCAAATCGACAAGTACACATGAAGTCATAACCAAAAACTTGATCTCATATATATCATATAAACAAAATAGTCAGGGGTGCACAACTGGCACAAGATACAAAAGAATGGGCCCCTCAGATCTATCAAATTAGAACAATGTGTATGAAAAAAATGACAAAAACTATTAGAAAAAAAGACAGATCAGTTGTCTGCCTGATCCTCTACATCTAGTGGAGGTGGTGGTGGTGCATCTGGAATGAGACCAGCCCGTGGTGCCCTGACTCCCTCTGAAGCTATCATATACTCAAAGTATGTAGGTACTCTCTATTTGGTAGGAACTACAACATAATATGTAGAGACATAATAGGCACTCCATGCAGTCGGATGAGTCACCTATGCCTATAACCGTCTGACCTCTACCTGTTGCTCTAACTTCTACCTCTTAGACTCCTTGAGGCATACCTTAAGTCTAGCACTCTATAATCTAAGAAATCTAAGCTACCTAATGATATCCTATGGAGTCTAAGCCAATCTAGGATCTACATCTACAGTAGGCATGTCTGTGTCCTCAGTAGGCTGATTAGCAGCCTCAGCTCTGTGCACTTTACAACGTCTAATCTCTGCACCCATATCAAAATTTGTATCTGTACACTCAAAATGTGCACTTCTCTAAGTCTTTAGTTCCAAGAGAATCCATGAATTGGAAGCCTTGAGAAAGAGACTTAGAGCTCCCTAGGAATGGAGTGCAAGGGTCTTAAGAGGGCTCTCAACTAGAGCTAGTTAAGCATATAACCTTTCTAGTAAACCATGTAATGGGAAATTCAAAGAGACAAGGGCAAGAATGCCAATATCTTCAAGAATCTTGATGAGAATGCAATGCAACTATGCTAGAATGAAAGATGCAACTAAGCTATGGAAATGAAAGTGTTACAAACCATCACTAATTAAGCTATGTGAGCTAAGCTACAATGTATGAAAGGAAACTATTTAAGAATGCTATGAAAATGATTGAGCTACAAATGCAAGCATGAAGACTAGAATGAGACTAGAATGCAACAAGCTCTCCAAAGTCACCAAGAAAACCTACAGCACAACATTAGCATCAAGAGTGGGATCTTTTGAATGAGAAAAGAGATTTCCTTTTAAAGATAAATGGACCATGGAGATTAAGAGGTAAAAGATTTGATCAAGGGTGGAGTTTGAAAGTGGGATCAATCCTTGTGCACAAATATCCTCCAATGAGAAAGAAGTGTTGACTTTTGTGCCCCATGTGAGACAAAAAGACCTTTTCTTCTTTTTATAAAATAGGAATAATGCTTTATTTGTGCAAATTAGGATAAGAGGTAAGTGGGGGCTTTTTATTTAATAAAAGGGGAGGGAATTCCTTTTATTAAATAAAGACTTAGGATAAAATGGTTAATCCATAGAATATAATCAAATAAATGATAGAATTAGGATTTGATCAAGGAAATTGATTTAAATTGAAAATGCAAAGCATTGATTCAGGAAATTGATAAATTAAAGAATGGGGCCCAAAGTCTAGGCGACCATTTTAGGGTGCATACATTTTCCCCTCTTTGACTAATGTGAGATCAATTTGGGATCACATGTAGTCAAAGAATTAAGTTGAAATGTGAGATCAATTTGAGATCACCAAACAACCTAGACGTGTGTTCGATAGATGGGAACACATTAGGACAAAGATAAGCTGATTGAAAAAAACAAGACCAATACCCCTATAAATAGGTAATTGTCAAGTCTCAAGCAAGGTTTACTTGATAGGTTTGATAAAGCTGAATCAAGGATTGAAGTTTGATAGGTGCTACCCCCTTGTGATTGAAATTAAAATCAGGTAGAGGGAATGCAAAAGTGAGAGCAACATGATAAAATCACTAGAAATCATAATCGAAGATGAAAGATGATAGAATAACCATTAAACAGTGAAAATATGCCCCAGTTTGACTAGGTATGACTAAGAAAGATATAGGATAAAGATGAAGTCAAACCTCAGAGAGATGAAGTGAAGGAGATGAATGGAAGACTAGGGTAGTGAGAGAGATGGGGATGAAGAAATGAAGATGCCCCAATGAAGATTGAAGGATCGGGCCTCAAACGGTCAGCCAACTACGTAGAAGAAGGAGAAATTTTAAAATGCAATTTTGACTATCAAGATGAACTTAGATTTTGATTTTGATCTCAAAAATGGATCCAGGATGTTGACATTAGCCAGGGGTGCAATTTTCATGAAATTCTGAGATTATTTGAAAATTAGGTAAAAAAGTCAAAATGCTATATAAGGGGTAAAAAGGTCATTTTCAAATTCATTTGTATTTTGTGATTTGAGAGGTTCGAGAGATAAGAGAGAGACTATGGCTTAGTAGGAAGTGATTCCCATCCACACACATTGATTTGAGCATAGTTGGTTGCACAACCGGCCTCCTCAGTATGGTGCCCCGGTAAGTTTTCAAAAAAACTAGCCATTTGAGTCATTTATTGCTATTAAAACATGTTTTTAATTTTTTCAAATTATAGCGTAGTGAAAATTCGTATGATACTTTAACAGTATCACACACCTACTATATATTCAATCATGTGATAGTTCGTGGGACCACAAAGCGTCACATGACTATTCGAGAAAGCATCGCATGATGCTAGACAAAATGTCATGCGAGATTGTGCGAACTATCACACGAGGCAAAAGTATCACACCGCTATTGAAGAAATTATCGCACGATACAATATCAAAAAATAGTATCGCACTAGTATAATAAGAAGTGTCGCATGCTTTTAATTTGAACAATATAACATATGTAGAGACAATTTTTGCATTTGAGATTTCTTGTATTGATTTTAGTCATCCATCATGATATGTTCTAACATCTGGTTTTGTGGGTTATGGTTTGCAGGAGAATCTATTGGGGCTCATTATTAGGGCACCAAGAGTGGTTGGGCTATGTTGCATCCAAGATCTAGATGATCCAGGTAGAGATGACCTGATTAGGATGGGGTTCGGGTACCTATTGGACATGCCCCATTTATGGGCAAACCATAGGTTGTTGATGGCATTGGTAGAGAAATGGCACAGCAGGCATAACACCTTCCATTTGCAACTGGAGAGGCCTAGATCACAATAGAGGACATCTATCAGATCCTGTGTGTACCCAGCCATGGAGATGTGGTGAGTATAATCATGTTTGTAGATGTTCATAAATGTAGTGTTTCCATATGATGAAAAGCTAACATGATTTTTTTTTGGCACAGGCATACTATGATCAGACTCCCATAGAGGGGAGACAGGCCATCCAGGACCTCTTCTAGGATGTGACCATCATCGATAAACATCTCAGCTGGGATTGGCTGATAGAGGAGTATGGTCAAGATTACCTAGTGGTGTGCATTGTGTGCTCGATAGTAGCATAGGCTTTGATTACCAATAGGAGTCATAGGGGGTTCCCACTAGGCTGGGGGAGATTGGTGGTAGACTTAGTGGCATGACCTCGATGGATGGTGTGGGGCCTAGCCATCCTAGTAGACATGTATCATGAGTTGCATGAGATCCTATACAAAGATAGAAGATCTTGGGCATGCGGGGCTGTCCTAGCGCAGATTTGGGTGTGGGAGCATATTTTCGTTATGTGACCATGAGTACAGCCTCAAGAGTGGAGGTGTCCCTATACATATAGGTATATAGGATTCATCATCCAACCTCATACTGGTGATGTTACTTATTATAGGAGATTATTGGATGAGCTAACAGCCTTCAAGTGGAGGCCATATAGGCAGTGTGAGTAGTGGAGTGATAGGGATCACGAGCTCCGATACATGTTGTGTAGCTGGCCACTACTAGGTCAACATTCAAAGATCGTTGAGCATTTTGTGATCACTCAGGTATGGAGGTAGTTCAGCCATCAACAGAGGGTGGAAGTGGAGACCACCACATACACTAGGGTTAGGGAGGAGGAGGAACAAGGATGGATGTTGATGCTAGACTACTAGCAGGCAGCACAAGAGATGATAGGGTTATGAAGAGAGCCATGGGATTAATTACCTGATATGGAAGATGCAGCATATAGAGCAGAGTGCCAGAGATGCCCATTTCCTAGGTTCAGATTCCTAGATGCACAACCAAAGGCACAGGGCAGGGATGGAGATGAGGATGACGGGGGAGATGGAGGAGGGAGAGGAGGGAGGAGAGCAATGGTAGGGCAAGGATCCTGATCAAGTGGCCGAAGATAGTCACGTAGATAGGTATCAAAGGATGAGGAGGGAGAGGAGGATGAGGTGAGACCAGTTCACCGATGGGTGGATGTAGGGTAGGAGCAACCTAAGGATAGGGGGAGAGGATCTTCATGCCAGGGTTTAGGCCTTAGAGGTCGAGGTGCAGTAGCTAAGGACTACCATTACCATTTGTGATCAGTAGCTTCTAGATGCATGGGTTGAGATAGATCAGCAAGAGAGGGCAGCACGAGATGATGTCGCAGAGCTTCGAAAGGAGGTAGCACGGGTGATGTACTATCATGGGTTATATATAGTAGTCATACCCAAGGGATAGCAAGCACCACTCTACTCTGAGAGGGTCAGGAGGTTAGATATGCAAGCTGACAGGATAGGACCGCCACCTCCACCACCACCACCTCCACATGATGGGGAGAGTCAGTCCTAGGTCTAGGGCTTTGATGTGTAGACATATCTTGAGACTTGATCTAGATTTTTGGATCTCACATTGTATTTGTATCATGATTTATATATATGAGATTACTAGATTTATGATTTATCTTATGTACTCGTCTCACTTGTGATGGATGTTTTAGTATATTATCTTGTTATATTGCTCAAATGTATGATATATGCTTATGTATAGTCTCTCTCATAGATGTATGTTTAGTTCTCATGTTATGATATAGACTCATGTTTTTGAAAATAATCTCTTTTGATATAGATATGATGATAAGATTAACCCCTTGTGATGACAAGAAAAGGATGTTATGTGAAAGATAAGGAGCGAAAGATATGATCGAGAAGAAGTGAAAGGTGAGCGCAGTTGACCGACAAGTTCGTGAAAGATGAAAGGAGAGCTCTCTCCATATGCAAGATGAAAAACTAAACTAACCTAAGAATGCAAAATACTATGAAAAGTGGTTTACTTGCAAGGTCACAAAGCCATTAGACTCTAATAATCATCATCGAGCTTTATTGGTAGCGTCGCAAGATCATACAATACACACTAGTATAACTATGTGTATATGAATATGATCTGCATCAGATAGGTATGTGGGGATCCCACCTAAGCATCAAAGACATGTAGGTCAAGATGACTAGTGTAGTGAGGTTCCCTAAGTTTGGTATATAAATATTATGCTTGCATCAAGACACAAGAAAGTCAAGATGACTACAAGCATGCACTTACAAAAAATAGTCAAGGATAATACATTGTAGATCCTAGTGTCAAGTGGAACAATCACAAATGCTCATGATAGTTAGGATCAAAAAAATATACCCACGAGAAGAAAAATATATAAAACATGTCCTCATGGCCCTAGTCTTCTATCTAGGCATCATTGAAAACTATTAGGGAGAGAACACTCAGCAAAGAAATCATCATAGACAACACACAAAGAAAAAAAGTCAAGAAAGTCTTAGGGAGTCAAGTGTTTAAGTGCGTGTGTGTAGGTCATAGAGTCAAACTTTGAGTATCGCATCTGCCAGTGAGAAATATTGTATCATTCTAGACTACGGGTAGGATATCTGACAAGTGTTGAGAAACACTTGACGCTAGGGAAGTGTTGAAAACACAGTTGGGGTGGTGTTGAAAAACACCATTTGTGAGATGTCCTAAAGACTAACGCATCCAAGAGACCAAAACTAACATAGTTATGCCCCCTAGACCAAGACAAAGACCAATTCCAAACCATTGAAACAAGGACAAGCAATGATGGAGAAAGGCTAAGTGTCGAGGACGCGTTCTAAGAAACATGGGTGAAAAGGCCTCAAGTAGTGCCTATTTCTAGGTTTTCACCACTTGGCAGATTTTTTTAGGATTTTTTTGATTTTTTTGTATTTTTTCTACCAAGGTGCCTGTTTCCAAGTTTTCACCAAGGCACTTTTTCTATTTTTTTGAATTTTTTGCAATTTTTTTATTTTTTTATTTTTTCAGGACTTTATATGTTTTTTAGGATTTTTTCAGCATCATATATGAATTTTTTTGAAATTTTTTTTAGGATGAATAAATATGTATAAAGGATGCCCCCAGACAGAACAAGCATCATGGATAGAACTTCTTCAGGTGCAAGACATTGATAGGATCAGGAAGCTGCTCTCCCTCTTCAGTAGATAATAAATAAGCACCTATCCCAAAAGCTGTAGTAATGATGTAAGGTCCAAGCCAATTAGGTTTGAATTTTCCCTTTTGATCTCTACTATGATGTTGGTTCTTAGGATTTTCATGTAGGACAAGATCTCCCACTTGGAATTCTCTAGGGCGAACCTTTTTGTTGAAGGCTTTGGACATGCGCTTTTGGTAGACCCTCATATGGTCAAATGATGCTTGATGTTTCTCACCTAGAAGTTCTAACTCTTGGAGTCTCATCGCACGGTATTCTTCATCTATAACTAGACCTTTGAGGGAAACTCTAAGTGAAGGAATCTCAACCTCTAAAGGTAACACTTCTTCAGCACCATATGTAAAGGAAAAAGGAGTAGCCCCAGTAGGAGTATGAATACTCATTCTATAAGCCCACAAAGCAGGATTTATTTGTAAATGCAGACCTCTACCATTCTTATGAACTGTTCTATGTAGTATTTTAAGAATGGTTTTGTTTGATGCCTCTGCTTGACCATTTCCTTGCGGGAAGTAAATGGAGGACCAATGTTGTTTAATCTTGAATTTCTTGCAAAGTTGCTTAAGGTCCTTATTTTTGAACTGACCTCCATTATTAGTGATAATCTCTGAAGGCACTCCATATCGACAGATGATATGGTTCAGAATGAATAGGGAGAATGTATTGCCTGAGGCAACAAAAAGTGGGATATCTTCTAGCCATTTAGTGAAGTAATCAGTAGCAGTGATGATAAATTTGTGTCTGCCTGATGAGTTGGGATGAATCTACCCAACAAGATCAAAGGCCCAGTGCTGAAATGGCCAATGAGATATAGAAGGAATAAGCTCCTTGCCTGGTGCATGTATTAGGTTACCATGTTTTTGACACTTTTCACATGACTTTGCAAAAGCTACTACATCAATCTGCATCATATCCCAATAGTACCCCACCCTAAGCAACCTTTGGGCCATGGTAAGACCATTGGAATGTCCCCCACAGATGCCCTCATGAATGTCAACTAACGCTTGGTCAGATTCTTCCTTTTCTAAGCATCTAAGAAGTGTTCCATCTAGACCCCTCCTATACAAATCACCAAAGATAAGGGTATGGTGAGAGGCGTTCCAGGTAAGGTTTCTTTGTTCAAATTGATTAAAGGTTTCAGGGATAATGCCATCACAAAGGTATTCATAAATGGCACCATAACGGGATAAATCATGACCAACAAGAGTATAGATAACATGGCTTTCTTGGGAGTCATAGATAGGGTAATGTAGCTCTTCCACCAGGAATTCAAATCTGGATTTATGTTGCTCTAACTAAAGGAGTAAAGCAAGTGTAGCCATAGCATCAGCTGCTTTGTTTTCTACTCTAGGGATTTGCTAAAATGTGACAAATGTGAAGTATCATCTCAAGGAATCAACCATTTTCTTGTAAGGTACCAGTTTCTCATCTTTTGTTTGATATTCTTCATTGACTTGGTTGATTATCAGCTGTGAATCCCCATAAATGTATAACTCTGTGATTCTCTATTCTATGGCCATCTTAAGTCCATTTGTCAAAGCTTCATACTCAACAATGTTGTTTTTACATGGGAACAATAGCTTGTAAGACTTAGGAATCGTGTAGCCATGAGCAGAGACAAACAACACACCAACTCCTGAACCATTTTGCATGAAAGATCCATCAAAGAACATCTTCCATGTCCTTGTAGTCATGTACACCAGATTTTGATCTGGGAAGTCAACTTGAATAGGTGCACTATCTTGAATTGGGAAATCAGCCAATTGATCTAATATAGCTTGTCATTTGATAGCTTTGCGCTCAACATACTCTATGTCAAATTTTGAAAGAATCATCATCCATTTAGCAAGTCTACCTGTGAGGACAGCCTTACCAAGAAAATACTTGAGTGGATCCATCTTTTCTATGAGGTGTATTGTGTGCGCAAGCATGTAATGTCACAACTTTTGAGAAGCAAAAACCACTGCGAGGCAAGCTTTCTCAATACTGGTGTAATTAACCTCATATGAAAAAAGCGTACAACTAATGTAATATATGGCTCTTTCTTTCACATGTTCATCAAGCTGAGTGAGTAAGGCCCCCAAGGAAGATTCTATTACTGAAACATATAGGATAAGTGGTTTCCCTAGGATAGGAGGCATTAAGATGGGAGGATTTTCCAAGTATTCCTTGATCTGATCTATGCTCTTTTGACAATCCTCATTCCACGCACATTTGACTCCCTTGTGTAAGTTCTTATTGAAGGGTTGAGCTCTATCTGCCAATTGTGAAATGAACCTCCTTATGGATTGAAGATGTCCTTGATGACTCCTCATTTGACTAATATTTTTATGACATGGCATATCTATAATTGCTTGGACCTTTTCAAGGTCTACCTCTATTCCCTTTGCTGAAATGATGAATCCTAGTAACTTTCTAGAGGTAACACCAAATGCACACTCTTTTGGATTTAATCTTAGTTGGAATTGTTCCATTCGATCTAGAATAACTTCTAAATCATCTAGATGTGTGTCCCTTTTCTTAGACTTAGCCAAGGTATCATCCACATAATCTTCCATATTTTTGTGCATCATGTCATGAAAGATTATTGTGATAGCTCACTAATATGTGGCTCCTACATTCTTTAATCCAAAAGGCATAACATTCCAACAATAGGTACCCCAAGCACAAGTAAATGTAGTCTTTTCTTGATCTTCATGAGCTATTTTAATATGATTATATCTAGAAAAACCATCCATCAAGAAATAGATTTCATATCCTGCAGTCATGTCCACTATCATGTCTATGTTGGGGAGTGGAAAATCATCCTTTGGGCATGCTCTATTTAGATCTCTAAAGTCTATACAAATGTGAATGGACTTGTCATGTTTGGAAACTGGTACAATGTTTGATATCCATTCAGCATAGTCAATAGCTCTTATGAATCTTGCACTAAGGAGTTTCTCTAATTCTGCTTTGACTAGAAGAGCTATGTGAGGATGCATTTTTCTCAATTTTTGTTTGACTGGTTTTACACCTGAAGCTATGGACAAGTGATGCGTAATAAGATTAGTGTCTAATCCTAGCATATCTAAATAAGTCCATGCAAAATTAATCTTTTTTCTCTATAAGAATATGGTGTATGCTTCCCTTTCTTGTGTTGACAAGGACTGAGCCAAGTGTACTATCTATGGAGCCTCATCTATACCCAAATTGATTACTTGTGTTAGTTCAACAAGCACTATAGATCTATCCTAAAAGTAGCTTGGGAGATGATCAAGTACCTCATCCTTAGGTGCCTCAGAGAGGTTTTCACCCTTGGATATGTCATTTATTTTTACTTTTTAGGTTCTGACACCACCACACAGTGGTTTTCACCATCAAAACTCTTTTTCTTTTTTTTCTTTTTCTTTTTTTTTGTGACTAAGGTACTTGATGTTTGGTTCTGTCATGTTGGTAGCCGGTTCACTGGTGGAAGAGACTATGGGTTCAATCGCATTCAAGTAACAGGCTATCTCATAGTCATTTTGGAAAGTTAGAAGCTTAGCCTCTTGATAGTGTTGGGACCAATCAATGAGGTTAGTATGAGAAAGGGGTAAGTCAATGATTGGTTCAAGGTTGTGGATACGAATGGTATCATCTCTGGTGACTGAAGAGTTAGAGTCTATCGAGTATCCTTCTAAGCTACCCAAATTAGGATTCATCCTACCAAGTGAAGAATCATCCACTAAAGAAACCTATGGATTCAAATCCTATGATCCTACATGTGACTCATTAGCTACCTCAGGTTGAGAATTATAAGTGTGGATGACATCAACATCCCTGTCAACTGTAGAAGAATCTAAGAGAGAGTCCCATTCGTAGTCATGTGAATCTATTTCTGAATCTCATTTGGGATGTTTACACCATGAAGGTTTGGGATGTCTTAATGTGGAAGCTCTAATGTCATTAAGAGTAACATCTCTCTCCATCAAATAGATAATGTTCTTTCACTGACGTTCTCTGATGGGATCATCTACATCTGATTCTTCTTGTTCTATGTTTGCAATTGTTGCATGAGCAACTGGATTATCTGAATCTCCCCAAAGGAGATTGGTGGAAGGGACCCAATCTTCACACATATCTTGCTAGTTTGTCAAATTGGGCATGTACTTTGGTTCATTTTCACTATCCATCTCATCAAGGATAGGTGTAGTGTTCTTGTTATGATTCTCAAATCCTAGGCCAACCGTCTTCTTAGAGTTGCATCCAAAAAGAGCATGATTGAGAGGTTCAGCTCTAGCATCCAATCTATGACTAAGAGGACCATATCCTGGATAGCCCATATTCTTGACAAGAGTATACCCTCTTCCATAAGCCTTAGGAGAGGGAGATAATTTCTCATTTTGCATGTATTTATCTTCTCTATAAATCTAGTCTTTAACAACCACCTCTTCTTTCTCATCTTTTATAGTTACTGAGGACTCTACAAATGTGCCAAATAAAGTCATGGCTGAAGAGGAAGGTCTCATTTCTTGTGAAGTCTTGCCATAAGACCTAGGTGAAATTGGTAGCTTTGTAAAGGAGTTAAGTTGGTACCCTCCCATGCCAAGGTCTACTGACTTAAGCTCATCTTTACATTGTGCTAAGGTCACATTTAAATCTTTTGCTTCTCTATTGAGGGGAACATGAGTACTTGCTGAAATTGAGTTGACAGATAAAGTGCTCTCCCCACGTATACAAATTTCCATGCCATTGTAGGGGAACTTAACACACTGATGGTAGGTAGATGGAACTATTTGCATATCATGGATCCATGGCCTACCAAGTAAGATATTGTACGCAAGAGGACCACCATCAATGATTTGAAATAAGATATCTTTCTCAACAGGACCAATCCTAACATGAAGGATGGCCAACCCCTTGGAACTTCTTTCTACCTCATCATAGGCTTTGATAGTAATCATGTTTCTGGTATCTATGACTTGTTCGGAATAACCCAATGTCTTTAAAAGACTCAATGAACAAATATTAAGCCCAGAACCCCCGTCTATCAACACATGCTTGACATGGGTTTTGTGAATCATGACTTCAATATGAAGGGAGAGATTATGTGGGTGGCTCAAAGCTTTGTCATCTTCCTCTGAAAAGGTTAGGGCTGGCAAGATGGTTTACCATGTTTTGGAATTGATCAATATCTAAGTTGTTAGGGACATTTTTCATGCACAAAGCATCCTCAAGGACTTGTTTGTGTCTCGAGGACAACTCTAAGAGCTCAAAGATTGAAATCTGAGTTGGGGTTCTTTGCAATTGATCGACAAGATTATAGCTCAACTTGGGATTAACTACTGATTTTGAGGTGTAATTCTTGGATGCCACTTGCTTTGGTTTATTGGATTGACTTGAGTTGGGTCCTCTAATGACAATGAGACCTTGGCTTCATGTTACAACATTAAGAGCTTGGGATGACATTCTAGAGTTAGGACCCCTTAGCACCACAATGGGTCCTTCATCAAAGATAGGAGGAGAGTCATAACCATAGGGATCTTTATTTCTCATCATGTTGACATTTTCCTCTACAACTTCAAGCATGTTAACAACATTCTCCGTAGCTATGTAAGTGTAATTAATCTCAGCCTTGCCATTCTTAGGTTTAGAGGTTTCCCCCTTCTCATATTTGGGAAAAGGCTCTTTGAATGCATTATGATTAGTGTTGGTGTTCAACCCATCTATCTGAAGTTTTCCATTCTCAAGGAGATCTTGGATGATATACTTAAGTTTCCAACAGTGTTCGATATCATGTCCAATACCATTGTGAAATTTACAGAAAGCTTTCTCATCCCACCAATGTGGCTTAACATCGGGAATATGATGTTTTGCAGGATCTTGAGGATGTGCAAGATTGTTGGCAATTAGTGTTTTGAAGACATCCTCATATGAATCACCAAGTTTTGAAAATTAACGCCTCTCTTTCTTAGGCTTATATTGGTATCTTGGCTTATGCTCTTGTTGGTTGGATGTATTGAGCTTCATTTCTTGAACAAAACCAAATAAGTGAAGAACACCTTGATGCTTTGGTCGAGAAGAGTCCACAAATACATCATTAACCACTTGTTTGTTCCTATTCCAATGTGGGTTTTTCCCTTTGTCCTTGTTAGAGTTGTTATTTTGGCCATTGTTGTTGTTGTTTCTATGTTTGGCCAAAATTCCTTGTTCTTTCAAAACATCCTCAATTCTACATGAGGTTTCAACCATGGTATCAAAGGAATCAAAAACCATCTTCCTAACTTCATACCACATTTCAGGAACCAAGTTGCTAACAAGGATGTCAATCTTCTCATTTTTAGGAATGGTCCTGGAATAGTGAGAGCATTGTCATCTCCACCTCTGCAAGAAAGCGACAAAGGACTCCCCTTGATTTTTCTTTAAGTTACATAGGTCCAACATGGTGACAGATCTTGAAATATTGTAAGCAAAGTGTTGGAAAAATATATGAACAAGTTCTTTGAAGGTCTTAACAAGGGCAGTTATGTTGGTGAACCACTCCATTTCTTGACCTTTAAGACTCCTTGGGAACAACCTCATGAGATAGGAGTCATCTTGATGAAACTCAAAGCTCATAATGTAGAATTGGTGCACATGATCATGTGGGTCCCCATTACCATCATATTTGTCATATTGGGGGATTTCAACCTTTCTAGGAAAATCTTTCATGCTCACACTCTTGTCAAAAGGATTGGGACAAATTGAGTCAAGTGAAAAGGAACTCTTGGGTGCCAACACCTTTTCCATCATACGCTTAAGTTTCTTGATCTTCTCTTCTTGGGATGGACCTTGCTTCTTGATCTTTCTGTCCACATCAAAGTTGTAAGGGACTCTAGCACCCTTGTTGATCAAACTCTCTAGGAATTTATCTTTGTTTTGCTCCACATACCTCTCCACATACTGCTAGAAGAGTGGTTCTTGTTGCATTTTCATGAAATCTTGAGAGTCAAGGTCAAAACTTGAAGTATCACCCCCATATTGTGAACCATGGTGAGCACATTAAGAAGGTTGTCTTGAGTTCCTAGGAGGTGTTTGTCTCCTATAATGGTCTTGTTGTGAAGCCCTTCTTCCTCTAGGGCTAGGAGATCTTGAAGGTGTTCTTAAGTATCTTCCACTTCATGGAGTCTTAGGAGGATTGGATGGAGGAGAGTTGTTTCCACCACCAACACACATGTTGTTGTATTGATCATTGAGTTGTTGAGCCAAAAGCCTATCTTTTTCTTCTTGTGTGGCTCTCCTTTCTATATCCAATAAGGCTTGTCTTTCTAACTCTAGGAGTCTAAGTTTCTCTTCCTTTGTAGCTTGTTCATCTAGAAAGGCTTTCTTTTCATGCTCAATTATTTTGAGTCTTTCACTTGTATATCTTGAATTTGTTTGGAGTGGTGAACTTGGTCTCGAATGTTTGAACAAGTCATTGGTATATGCTGCATTCACCTGAGTATCATAAGGCTCTTCATCTTGATTGTCATGTCATGATTGCTCATCTTGATGATTTTTGCATTTCCCTTTCAACCCTTTGGTGTGCATCAAAATATCTAGTTGACATAAGGGGTGAAACTGGTTGATTTTCATTAGAGGAACCGCCAAAAAGAATGTTGTCTCTATGTCTTTCCAATAGGTTGTCAAGACTCTTATCCCTTTCTTCCCTCTCTCTCCGAGTCATTGTATAACTCATGTCCATATCTTAATGATAATGTGCTAAGGATGTGCTCAACTCACTAGGATTTCTCTTGGGGTCAAACCAAACTTCTAAAGTATTCCTAGGGGATTGATCAAAGATGGGCTCTTTTCCCTTACATTTTTGGTGAGTTTGAACTAAAGGTAATTGGTCAAAGACTACTTGAGGTCATTTTCCTTGATTCATTTGATACCTTGTCATAATCGACATGAAAGAAAAGGTACTAGGTGAAAAGATGACCCTAAGAAATGTTGGTACCAAACTAAGATAGTAAAAGCATTCGATTGTCCAAAAGAGAGGTGATAAGATAGAAATTTTGCAAGAGGTATAAACCAACACTGCCACAAAGGTGCCCAACAATGGATAAGTATCCTAACACATATGGATCAGGAGGATGATTTACCCAAGATATATTTGATTGAATTTGAATTTTGATGGAAGTGAATTGGACAAGAGATTACTAAGACTCTTGAAGTGTGTTATCAAAGAATCCAAAGGTTGGTCTCTTCAACAAGGACAATTTCTAACTTACCGATTCCAAGCAAGGTCGCTTGTGAAATCAAAGATTGCTAATTCAAGAGGTCAAGACACATGAACCCAAGGTGAAAAAAAGCTTCTGATGGTGGGGTAAGTGACCTACTATAACCCAAATCGACTAAGGAAGAGTAAAAAAATGACATGAATCAGCTTCATATTGTAGACAATAGTAAGACAACAAAATGACTCTGTGCGATAGTTCGTAGGGTAGCAGAATGATACAATTTTTCTAGACAATATTTCGCACAAAGCAGTGTGATAGTTTCTAGGCAGTCAATGCGATAATATCCAGGTAGGTGGTGCGATAGTTGTGTAGTATCATATGATATTTGACCAGTGAATGTGTAAAATCTAGTTTTGAAGGTAATTTGGCCAAAATTGTAGGTTGATAAGCTCAATTTCTTGATTTTAAATATAGTAATAGCAGAAAATAGATAGGTTTGCAAATAGTAAGTGATCAAATGTGTCATAAAACACTTGAACAAGGGTGAAAGAAACCTTTCCAAGACATGCACTTGGGATATCAATGAAAAAGAAATCCTATGAGAACTACCATGATATTTGATGTTCAAGAACGTTTACACGGGTAGATCACAGTGAAGACAATTCAAGCACTTGCTATCCTAGAAAGACAAAGGCTCAATACTCAACAACTTGGCCCACACTTGATGTCCCATTGCCTCACACAAAGTGGTTGCCCACAATAGATATTGGCTTTGTCCTGGAAGTGCCAATGACACAACCAAAGGAACACAGATGGTGAGTAAAATCTTGGGGTGATATGAGTTAGTCCACTAGGATCGATCCTTGCACCAAGATGTTGATCGGAAAAATTGGGTAGCTTCTATCTAAGGTTCATAATAAGGGCTTCTGTTCGCAATACCCCTCTTGCTCCCTGAAGGGACTCCTTACCTTGTGGCAAGTAACAGACCTTGCGGCCACAAGGGTACCTTAAGCATTCTTGCTTGGCATTTTCCTCATGGTCACAATCCCACAAGTACTAACACTAAGAAAGACAAGTACTACATCTACCAAGGTTTTGTGTCCTTGATAGCCTTGATTTTATAGTGGGTCAGAATAGCTGGGTATTAGATTGTCCCCACTTGGGTTGTTCCTCTTGATTGCTCAAGAGCAGGCCCGCTAAAGGATTCTAAACTAAACAAAAAGTGGATCAACCTTTGAGGGTCGGGATTTTTGGTTCACCACAAGGATGAAGAGCATACTCTCCTATCTCAAAAATCTTTTCCAAACACACCAAGCAATGTTCAATTAGCCCTCTTGCTTTCAAAATCTAGAGGCGAGTCAAGATTTTTGGTTCACCACAAGGGTGAAGAGCATACTCTCCTACCACCAAAAGACTCCTATGACAAGATATTAAGTGCCTAAGGAAACAAAAAAACTAGTATATGCCGCACTTAAAAATGAAAGCAAAGAACAAGCACTTGATTGTTTTTATGCTTTGGGCAGCCCTGTAAGAAAGATTAGTAGCCCTTGCACATTTGAAGCTTTGACATGCATTATTTTTAGCAAATAATGCAAGCAATTAGGGCACACCTACAAGCACAACTTGTTAGGCCCACAAAGGTTAGTACAAAAAAAACAAAGTATAATCTGAAAATGAATCTCTATCCTAACACAGCAAGTCAAAACCAGCAAGCAAACAAATTCAAATCTTGCAAAGAAAGAACCAAAATCAGTCACTACCATGCCTGGGTGATAGTTTTGTCAAAAAATGTTTTGCATGATACTTTGCAGTATACAGATGCAATACTTTTGTTCCAGGTGACACTTTGCATGATACTAGATGATAGAATATTAAATTACTGAACGATAGAGTCTTGTATGGCCACATGATACTTTTGACTAGCAAAGTATCGCACAGTTATGTGATAAACTGTCGTATGACACTGAGAAAATATCACATGATACTCTATTAGAAAAAATATAGAAAATAGCTAAAAACAACAAAATAAATATGACAAAAAATTAGCGGAAATGCATGAAAAGAAAGGCAAAATAGAAGTGTTCTGCCCCATGGTGGGCGCCAAAGATGTACACTCAAAATGTGCACTTCTCTAAGTCTTTAGTTCCAAGAGAATCCATGAATTGGAAGCCTTGAGAAAGCAACTTAGAGCTCCCTAGGCATGGAGTACAAGGGTGTTAAGAGGGCTCTTAGCTAGAGCTAATTAAGCATATAACCTTGCTAGTAAACCATGCAATGGGAGATTCAAAGAGACAAGGGCAAGAATGCCAATATCTTCAAGAATCTTGATGAGAATGCAATGCAACTATGCTAGAATGAAAGATGCAACTAAGCTATGGAAATGAAAGTGTTACAAACCATCACTAATTGAGCTATGTGAGCTAAGCTACAATGCATGAAATGAAACTATTTAAGAATGCTATGAAAATGATTAAGCTACAAATGCAAGCATGAAGACTAGAATGAGACTAGAATGCAACAAGCTCTCCAAAGCTCCAAAGTCACCAAGAAAACCTACAGCACAACATTAGCATCAAGAGTGGGATCTTTTGAATGAGAAAAGAGCTCTTGTTTTAAAGATAAATGGACCATGGAGATTAAGAGGCAAAAGATTTGATCAAGGGTGGAGTTTGAAAGTGGGATCAATCCTTGTGCACAAATCTCCTCCAATGAGAAAGAAGTGTTGACTTTTGTGCCCCATATGAGACAAAAAGACCTTTTCTTCTTTTTATAAAATAGGAATAATGCTTTATTTGTGCAACTTAGGATAAGAGGTAAGTGGGGGCTTTTTATTTAATAAAAGGGGAGGGAATTCCTTTTAATTAAATAAAGACTTAGGATAAAATGGTTAATCCATAGAATATAATCGAATAAATGATAGAATTAGGATTTGATCAAGGAAATTGATTTAAATTAAAAATGCAAAGCATTGATTCAAGAAATTGATAAATTGAAGAATGGGGCTCAAAGTCTAGGCGACCATTTTAGGGTGCATACAGTATCCATTTGAGCAGCACTAGTATTTGCACCTACATCCTACTAAGTACCAAGAACCTCATCTACACTATCAATGCTACCAAGTGTACCATGCTCTCCTCTAGAAGATCTACTCTACAAAACTACGGGCCTACCTGCTATTGAGCTAGAGGGGCGAGGTGGTCTCATATGTCCAGCTGGTCTTTGTGGTGTAACAATAGCTCTAGGCCTTGAAGGTGTAGGGTGTACAACTGGAATCTAAACCTCACGTCATCTCTGACCTTGACCCATGGGTGCACCTGTGATGTCTGCAGCCTCCTCCATAGATGGTATCAACTCAGTGGGATCAGAAAACCTGTGTATCAAGTTCTTCGCCAACCAAGAAATTAAAGCATCTATCACTCTGGCATCTACCACCTATACTCTATAGTCCCAATCTCTTGGAACATAACCTATGTACTCCTGAATGCATAGAGCATAAGATAGATGAGATGTCCACCCCAATCCAAGTGCTCAAACTAATCATGCATAAGTGGCATGCTCTTGTGGTACATCCTAGATAAGACCATACTATCTCCAAACTTGTGTGATGAGGAAGCACTCAAGAACAGTGGTGGATCTACCTATCAATACCTGACTCTGGCAAAAATAACTGAACTAAGCCTGAGCAGTAGGCCAAGCCTCAACTTGTAAGTACGACCTCCAAATGCAATAAGTCATGCCATCTAAGACATGCCTCCAATACTCAATGATGCCCATGCACACCTATGTGACATATCCAGAATAAATATAGATCATCGGCTCCTACATCTGTCTCTGTGACTAACATACCGGCCAACATATTGAGATGTGCTCCCATGCCTAGATCTGCAATACTAAAGCTCCAGAAGCAAAAGATTTTCTCTCCTGATACACTATCTCATGCATCTCAGAGAACATATGGGAAAGCATACACTGACCCCATCCCAACTCAGAAGGACTAGCCATCAGCTGAGCTACCATTAGGGCCCAGCCCATCAAGAGACTGTTCTGCTAATGGTCAGACATAATGATGCCACCTATCATACCTACTACTATACACTCAATTCTATGAGTGTCACCATATCTCTGAACTAATGACTCCCATGATATAGACTGAGTCAGTTGTGTGTCATCACCAAATAATCTCCTAAAGGCATGAAGGCCTGAGTTCCCCAAACTAACATAGTCAAGTCGAGGACCATGGAATGGAATACACAGTATCCGATAGACATCCTCCAGAGTAACAGTTAGCTCTCCAGTCGGCAAGTGAAAAGTCTGTGTCTCAGAATGGAACCTCTCTATCAATGCAGTAAGTAAAATGTGGTTCACCCGTATCTCAGGCAACCATATCAAATACTCAAATCCACATGATGCTAAGTGAACCCGCATCAGATTAGGTAGCGAAATGCATAATCTCTGAGTCGCTAGGTGCAAAATCTGAACATGCACATCAGGGTAGACGACCTATATAGCACAGAAACAGGGAATCCTATTAGTAACTTGGTCAAATATTCAGGCTACAAGTACAGAAATTGAAAAGTTGAATATCTTAGAAGGTACATTAAATTCTAAGGAATCAACCTATGAAATCAGAAAAATAAAAAATTTTAGTATATGACAAAGCATATGTTCACGTACGACAATTGAGGGACCTGATGAAATGTCGTACAACACATGGGTCTCTCTCATATGAGTTTCAAGTAGTTCTAGGATGACAATTGAAAAGAAATTAAAAACTCGTACGAGCCCCAGTGGACTGTCGTACGACTTTTCATAGTGCAAAAATTAAAAAATCTTCTAACATACGAAAAAAATCCTACAAGCATATAAACATGGAAATTTTTAAATCACAGAGAGGCATAAAGGTCCACTTACCGGGTTCCCATACTGGGGAGGTCGCTGGTATCTCCGGCTGTGCTCGAATCGGTGTGAGGAGACTGGAACTTTGTTCTTGGCCATTTTCTCTTAGAGGGCTCCACAAGGTTCACAAAAGTCAAAAGTGCATAATGAAATGAAAATGACTCTTTTGGCCCTTATATAGGTTTTGATCTAATTTTTCAAAGTGCTCCATTTTCCATGAAAATTGCACTGTTGGCTAATTTTGGCATTCTGAATCCATTTTCAGGATCAAAATCAAAATTTGAGATCATTTATATTGTCAAAATCATGATTTAAAATTTTTGGACCCAAGACGCCTGACTGTTTGCATAATCGACCTTCTCAACATCAAAAAAATCCAGTATTCAACTTAACTGATTATCTCATATCAAACTATCAAAATTTCAACTTGGTCAACCATGGTCAACTCATGGTCAAACCTAATCAAACTTGGTCTCCAGTGATGAACTACAACTGATTGAGAACCTGATACAAGAACTTCAAGTGATTAGAGATCACCGAGCATTGAATTGTGATGTAAGATAATTGAATCAGTTTTATGTTGTCATTGATGTCAACTAGTTTTGACAGTACTTATCATGGTAGTTGCAAATATCTAAACATCTGTACAAAAGAGAAGAGAAAGATGAAGAACCGAGATATCTACATTGAGGAAGATGGATATCATGGATGAGGACAAGGAATACTCTTGGTAACGTATTGATGAGTCTATGACTTCATATTGTTGACTTAATTATGTTGCATTAATCTGTTATGGAGATAGAAGCAAAATGTTACAAAGTAGTTTGGTCGGTTAATGAACCATTCCAGTATACATCAAGCAAGTGTATTGTATACCAAGTGAGAGTATCAACCGAGCTTGTGTTCACCGACACATTTCTTTGTTAACCGAGTATGGACAAAAGAACTAAATGATTAGTTTAGCCAATATAAATTGATGAGCTGGAAAGTACCTTGTTATCACTGATTGATGATAAAGTTTGTTACAAGATCTAAGGCTAACAAAATTTAGAGAAGATCTAATTGATGGAATCAAAACGTGTTACTGACACAGTTGTCGAGGAAGGTTTAAGTGGCAAAATCAATGAAGGAGATTAAGCGGCAAAATCTGATGGATGAAAAGAAAATGGTTTACTTGTCTATTTAAGAGACTAGGGTTTCATAGTGAAACTTATGCCAGAAGAAGGAGACTGTAGAGATATCATGTGAACATTGCTTCATGCTTGCCTAATCAAACTGGTTAAGAAGAACTGAACTGTAGAGATTACTGAGGGTCAGAAAGCTATAACCGAGAGACAAAAAGTCACTGAATATTGTTAAAACAAAATTGATATATTGATCAGAGGATTTGAATGAGCATAATATAGATCTAAACATCTGCAATAGAAGTTGTATTGTAATCAGATCACCTATTGTTACAGTTTAACTATTGTAATCAGATAAAATCTCTTAACTAAGTAGACTCGAAAGTCTTATATGTCATTCATAGAATGTACATTGTTATCATGTCAACCTCATAGTGAATGTTGGTTGGATGATAACTATTAGTGTTAAATCCTCTAACAAGTTCACACCTCACAGTGTGTTTTGTAACCTTTAACAAGGTTGGCTCTTCACCGAGCTCACTTTAGAAGAGTGAAAATATTTTGGGTTACCGGTCCCAGGTGGTTGTTCCCTTTACAGGGTTTCCACATTAAATCTCTTGTGTTGTGTTTATTGTTGTGATTGTTTGATTGTCATACTTTGCATATTACATATCTGATTTGGTCGGTAATCACTATGAGCAATTAACTGGTAATTGGTAGAAGCATAGACAATTTAGTATTATTGTTTACTGAGCTACAGATTTAGCTGAATTTGTTTTGAAGTTTTACATTTTGTATTTGGGACTAAGCATAACTGATTCACCCCCCTCTCAATTATTCTAACAATTGGTATCAGAGCATAGTGGTTGCTTGGAACAAAGTTTTAAGGACTTCAACATAAAGATCACAAAATTTATAAGAGGGATGTACCAAAGCTGAACAAGGATAACTTCACAATATGGAAAAGCCGAATGAAACTGCATATATCTGGAATTGGGAATTTTGCCGTCACTCTATTAGAGAATGGCTACATTGCACCGCCTACTGGACCTTTGACTCTTGATCAACTGAGAGATAGACATTAGCATAATATTACTATGATGGAGATTGTTGCTACTCTATTAGATGCTGAATTTGAAGATATCAAAGATTGCCTTACTACTAAGGATATGTGGGATAAAGTTTCTCAAGTTTATAGTGGTGATGCACATGTCAAGAGAGCCATAGCAGAAATTTTAAGAGGAAGATTTGATGATATGAAAATGAAAGGAGAAAATATAGTGTAGTATACAAACCGAATAAAGGAAGAAGTCAATGCTATCAGAGGATCTGATGGTGTCATTGATGAAGATACTATGGTAAGCAAAATTCTAAGGACTCTATTACCTGTTTATGCAATCAAAATTTATGCAATACATGAAATGAGGTCAGCACCTAATAGTACTCTCACACTTGATAATCTGATTGGTAAGCTAACAACCTTTGAATTGAAAAACTTTGATAATAGTGTTGTACCATCTATTGAATCTTCTTTTATGTCTTCTTTGAAGATCGATAAGTCTAGCAGTATAAATAATAAGGATGATAGTGATAGCAATACTAATGATGAGCTCGATGAGCTTGAAGCTCTTATGGCCAGGAGATTACCTAAAGGAAAAGGTAGATATAAAGGTAAATTACCTTTAGCATGTTTTAACTGCAAAGAAGTTGGTCATATTGTTGCTAGATGTCCAAACAAGAAAGAAGATGACAGAAACAAAGACTAGTCTGGTGAAGGAAGATATGGGAGAAGAGGCAACAAAAGTTACCAAAACTACAACAGAGATAATTGAGACAACAATGATAAAGGCAAGAAAGTATTTTACATTGCTGAAGAGAATGAATCTGATTTTGATATAGATGATGATGTAGAAGTAGTATTTGTTGTGATGAAGGATGACTCTGAGGAAGAAGAAAGGTATGTAGAGACAACACTTATCTCTAAGGTTAGTAAAAATGATACATGGATCATTGATAGTGGTTGTACACATCACATGACTAGCGATGAAGAAAAATTTGATTACCTAGAGCAATATAATGGAGGATCTGTAAAGATGGGTAATGATACACCATGTATGATTAGAGGAAAAGGATCTTTACTGATAAATGACAAAATAAGATGTGATAATGCTTATTGGGTAGGAGGACTAAATTATAATTTGCTAACTGTGGCACAGTTGAACAATTCTGGTCACTAAGTTGCTTTTGAGAGCAAGAAGGTAAATATATTTTATGATGGTGGAAAACTTGTTGGGACAGGAGCACAAATGAAAGGTAACTTGTTTTATCTTGATAATATTGAGTCTGCCTGTTTAATGATGAAAGATGAGGATGCATGGTTATGGCATAAAAGGTTATGTCATGTAAACTTTGATAACATGATCAAGATAAGTAAGAAGAAAAAGGTTAGAGGTCTGCCCAGCCTAGCAAAGCCAGATCATGTAATGTGTCATCAATGTCAGAAAGGTAAGATGACAAGATCTAGTTTTAAGAGAAAATATTATTCAACAAAGAAAATTTTGGAGCTAGTTCACACTGACCTATGTGGTCCTATGAGAACACAGAGCTATTATAGAGATAGATATTTCATTTTGTTTGTTGATGACTTTACTAGATTGATGACTGTAATGTTCTTAAAAGAAAAATCAGAAGCATTTAAAATGTTTAAATGGTATAAAGAAAAAGTAGAGAAAGAAATTGGGAAGGAACTGAAATGCTTAAGATCTAACAGAGGAGGTGAATTTATTTCTAATGAATTTACTAACTATTGTAATGAGCATGATAAAAGACAGGTTTCTGCACTGAGGACACCTTAGCAAAATGGGATTGCTGAAAAGAGGAATAGAATAATTATTGATTGTGCAAGGACGCTCATGATAGAAAAGAATGTGGCTCAGACATACTGGAGAGAAGCAGTCAGCATAGCTATTTATGTTCTGAACCGAGTACAACTGAAGAAGGACACAAATAAAACACCCTATGAGTTATGGTTTGGTCACAAACCTACTGTAAATTATTTTAGAATTTTTGGTAGTAAATGTTTTATTCTGAAAGATGAAAGAAATGGAAATTTTGACTCAAAAGGTGATGAAGGGATATTTCTTGGATATTCCACTAAAAGCAAAGCACATAAGTGTCTAAATAAAGTTACAAATAAAATGATTGAAAGTACTAATGTCAGGGTTGATGAGTTTGACACTAAGAATGGTGAAGAAAGCACTAGGGAACCAGAAGACTATGGTAGATTCACTTACATTGAACATCCAAATTACCTACCGAAGCCACAGATTGTGTCAACCAGACATCAGGAAAACAACACTAATGAACAGGAAAGAGAAATCGACGATCAGGAAGGAGCTACCGAGCAAGAAAATGAACCCAAATAGGATGAACAACAAAGAAGAGATCAAGTACTAGCAAGATTTGTCAAAAGACATCATCCTGAGAACCAAATCATTGGCAACAAGCAAGTTGGAATGAAAACAAGAAGTAAAATAAGACAAGGTACATGCTTAGTTTGCAAATTTGAACTGAAAAATGTTAAAGTTGCATTGGAGAATGAAGAATGGATAAATGTAATGAATGAAGAAATAGAATAGATAGAGAAAAACAAGACATGGACCTTAGTACCTAGACCTAAGGATAAGAATGTTATCAGTACTAAGTGGATCTTCAGAAACAAGCTGAATGAAAATGGAGAGGTTACAAGGAATAAAGCTAGACTAGTTTGCAAGGGGTATGCACAGGAGGAAGGAATTGATTATGGTGAGACCTTTGCACCTGTTGTTAGACTAGAAGGAGTTTGAATGTTACTGGCTTATGCAGAACATAAGAATTTTAAAGTTTATCAAATGGACATTAAGTCTACATTTTTTAATGGGATATTAGAAGAGGAGGTCTACATAGAACAACCAGAAGGGTTTGTCGATCTACACAAGAAAGATATGGTATGTAGACTACATAAAGATTTATATGGTTTAAAGCAAGCACTGAGAGCCTGGTATGAAAGGTTGCATACTTATTTGTTAAGTATTGGTTTTGTTAGAGCTAGTGACAACAACAATCTATATATGAAAGGTGAGTTTGATGACACTATTTTGATTACTGAGATATTTTTGGATGATATTATTTTTGGAGGACAAGATCACATATGTAAATCATTTGTTGATGAGATGAGAAAAGAATTTGAAATGTCTATGTTTGGAGAGATTAAGTTCTTTCTAGGATTGCAAGTTATTCAGAAAAATGATGGAATATTCATCACACAATCCAAGTATATAAAGGAAGTACTGAGAACATTTGGCATGGAAGATGCTAAACCAGTTGGAACACTGATGGTCACAGGCTGCAAACTAACTAAAGATGATGAAACTACAGAGGTGAACCAGACATTGTACCAATCTATGATTGGTAAGTTAATGTATGTAGTACATAGTAGACCAGACATAGCACATGTTGTGGGGATAATTGCTATATTTTCTACAAATCCTAGGGAGTCACACATGATTGTTACAAAAAGAATCTTAAGATACCTGAAGAAAACTAAGGACTATAGATTATGGTATCTTAAGGATGGAAAGTTTGAACTTAAAGTCTACACCGATGCTGATTGGGCTGGAAATGTGGATGATAGAAAGAGTACCACCGAAGGAGCATTTTTCTTTGGTGAAAGACTTATTACTTGGACAAGTAAGAAACAACCTTACATTTCCTAGTCTACTACTGAAGCAGAGTATGTTGTTGCTGCTACAAACTATTCAAATATTGCTTACATCAAGCAAGTGTTGGAAGGTATGAATGAGATAATCACTGAGCCAGTGATTATATATTGTGACAACACAAGTGCAATAAACATTTCAAAGAATCCTATAATGCACTCAAAGACCAAACACATTTCTATTAAGTATCACTACTTAAGAGAACAAGTATAGGAGAAGCAAGTTAAGTTAGAATATGTTACATCTAAAGAGAAACTTGCAAACATATTTACCAAGCCTCTACTGAAGGATACATTTGAATACTTGAGGACTAGACTTGGGGTTCGTCCCCTGTCTACTGGTCACTAATGTGATCTGGAGGTTGCATCAGCCTAAACTTATCATAATATAATACATGTTGATGCAGCGTAGTTCACACTTTGGATTCTATCTAAGGTTGTGAAAGATTTGAGAAATAAGTGGCATAATCAGTATATAGAGATATAGTACACTAATTAGACAACAGAGAGTTACATGGCTACTACAGAGCTGTATGTTTATGTGTTTCTTTGGCATTGTTGTCAAAGGGAGAGATAAACAATATGACAACTGAGGAGAATAATGGAACATCTATCTAAGGGAGAGACAATCTGAGAAGTCAGGGAGAATGTTGAAGATTAGTTGTTGAGAATAGAAGAAGGAATCTGAGAGTTGCAAAGATCATATCTACAGAAGAAAGTCTACACTTGCAATGCTGTCATGTAACATAGTGATTAAACATATTAAGCTAGGGAGAGCTTACTGAGCTACACCATTTGCTTACAGAGTTGTAGAATACATGTTTGGTATGTGTATGGTACACTTCATATTGCTTGAGTTGTCGTCAATGCCAAAGGGAGAGATTGATGAACTACAACTGATTGAGAACCTGATTGAAGAACTTCAAGTGATTAGAGATCATCGAGCATTGAATTATGATGTAAGATAATTGAATTAGTTTTATGTTGTCATTGATGTCAACTAGTTTTGATAGTACTTATCATGGTAATTGAAAATATTTAAACATTTGTAGAGAAGAGAAGAGAAAGATGAAGAACCAAGATATCTACATTGAGGAAGATGGATATGACAGAGGAGGACAAGGAATACTCTTGGTAACTTATTAATGAGTCTATGACTTCATATTGTTGACTTAATTATGTTGCATTAATTTGTTATGGAGATGGAAGCAAAATGTTACAAAGTAGTGTGGTCAGTTAATGAAGCATTTTAGTATAAATCGAGCCAGTGTAGTGTATACTGAGCGATAGTATCAACTGAGCTTGTGTTCACCGACACATTTCTTTGTTAACCAAGTATGGACAAAAGAACTAAATGATTAGTCTAGCCGATATAAATTGATGAGATGGAAAGTACCTCATTATCAATGATTGAAGATAAAGTTTGTTACGAGATCTACAACTAACAAAATTCAGAGAAGATCTAATGGATAGAATCAAAACATGTTACTAACACAACTGTCAAGGAAGGTTTAAGCAGCAAAATCAATGAAGGAGATTAAGCAGCAAAATCTGATAGATGAAAAGAAAATGGTTTACTTGTCTATTTAAGAGACTAGGGTTTCATAGTTAAACTTATGCTGGAAGAAGGAGACTGCAGAGATATCACGTGAACATTGCTTCATGCTTGCCTGATCAAATTGGTTAAGGAGAACCGAACTGCAGTGATTACCGAGTGTCAGAAAGCTATAACCGAGAGACAATAAGTCACTGAATATTGTTGAAATAGAATTGATATATTGATTAGAGGATTTGAATGAGCATAATATAGATTTGAACATCTGCAATAGAAGTTGTAATGTAATCAGATCACCTATTGTTACATTTTAACCATTGTAATCAGATAAAATCTCTTAACTGAGTAGACTTGAAAGTCTTATATGTCATTCATAGAATGTACATTGTTATCCTATCAACCCCATAGTGAATGCTAGTTAGACGATAACTGTTAGTGTTAAATCCTCTAACAAGGTCACACCTCACAATGTGTTTTGGAACCTTTAACAGGGTTGGCTCTTCACCGAGCTCACTTTAGAAGAGTGAAAATATTTTGGGTTACCGGTCCCAGGTGGTTTTTCCCTTTACAAGGTTTCTAAGTTAAATCTCTTGTGTTATGTGTTTATTGTGGTGATTGTTTGATTGTCATACTTTGCATATTACATATCTGATTTGGTCAGTAATCACTATGAGCAATTAACTGGTAATCGGTAAAAGCACAGACAGTTTAGTATTATTGTTTACCGAGCTATAGATTTAGCTGAATTTGTTTTGAAGTTTTACATTTTGTATTTGGGACTGAGGATAACTGATTCACTTCCCTCTCAATTATTCTAACATCTAGGACCTCCAAATTATGCAAAACCTATTTTCGGACGTGTATAACCAATTCTCAAATAAATTAACATGCTTCTAAACCATTTAATGTTGACTTTTCTTTGTCAAATTTTGATTTTCATCCTGAAGGGGGCATGGTATTGCATATCAATCAAATCTGTAAATCAAATTTCTTTCCTCAGTAATCAAGACAACAACCACATCTAGTTGTTGATTCATCAAAATAACTTGTCTCTTGGGGAAGATCGCTTGGGATATATCAGATTTATCGACATCCCTATCAATCTTCTATCTTAATCAAACTTGTAAACTATATCAACTTTTCGTAACCATCGGTTCATTAGTGTTATTTCCTTGGTTCTTCATAACTGAAGGGTTTAGATGTGATACCATTATGATTCCATTGGACAATCAAGTCTTGAATCAGGTCACTCACTTCTTTGTAATCATAAGGTTCAGAATCAGATGTTTTGATACTTTTTTGTAATCACCGGTTCATCATTGCTATAGTTGACATCATCACGATTCTTGGTCAACCAGGACCCAAATCAGCTTTTTCCAATCTTTTAATCAATTTCTATCTCAAAATCAGTTTATCTCTCAAATCAATTTTCAACATAAAAAATAGACTAATCTTTGAACCACTGCGCTTCGCACAATAACTCAAAGAGGGGCAAAATGTAATACCCCAAAAATGGGCTATAGGTTCATTAACTTCCTACATCAACAAATCGAATGAAATTGACATCAAAGTCCTAACCTAAGGCACATCTGCACATCAGTTTATAAAACCCTAATTGATTATCCTAAATCTGCATCGGGGAATATTCCTTGAATATTCCTAATTTATCCTAATTACCTTTAATTAAATATTATTTGGTGATAAATTATTATTTATCCTAAAGTTGATTAATTGAATATTCTAAATATTTAATTAATTAATTTAATTACTGCCGCTTAATTCTTTAATTAGATTTAATTACATTTATTCCTAAATTATATTATTTAATTTTGACAATAAATAAAAAATCCTATGACTAATTGATTAAATTCTTATTTAATTAATTAATGTCAATTGCCAATATTTAATATAGTTTTTGAATATCAGTTTGATTTAATAATTGATTAACCCATAAATCAGTTATTTTTATTCAAAAATTAGTTAAGTTGAGAATAAATCACTTCATTTTTAAATTAATTCATAATTATCTATGCACATTCAAAGAGTAGTTAAAATTTAAATTAGAAGATCAATTCAAGTTGTTATCTTTTTGAAACTCAACATCTATTTTGAGTTTATAGCTGATCTAAACTTTTGATTTGAGTCAAAAAGTTGTTCTAGTTTAAAGCTGATCTAAACTTTTGATTTGAGTCAAAAAGCCCTAGATTTCTATAAAAACAAAGCTCAACTCTTCACAAAAAGACCCTCAAATTTGCATCCTTACTCTGGCGAATTTTCATATGAAGAATCAAGCTTTTGCAAATCAAGGCTATTGTGAGATTTTCATTATTGTTTTGAGCATTTAGCATATCATCTTAGATCAATTTGCATATCACTTTCATCCATCTAGATTAGTTTCATATCAATTTTTCATTCTTATTGCATCAAAAATCCAAAAAGATAGATTAATCTACATTTCATATCTCATTGCTTTCAATCATTTAAATCCTTTATTTAGGTGTTGCATTGTCACTGATCTCGATCTAATCTGAGAATACATACTCGCATCTACTAGAAGGCAGTAAATCACCTGGTTAGCTTAGTTTCATTTATTTACATATTTCTTTGATTTGCTAAACTCTAATGTTTTACTGAAGTGTTGTGTTCACATCTAGGTACAATTTTCACATACACAGTACCCATGCCTACTGATAATAATGTTATAATTACTAAATGGATCTTCAACAATAAGCTGAATGAGAAAGCAGAAGTGATCATAAATAAGGAAAAGCTAGTTTGCAAAGGGTATGAACAAGAAGAAGGATTGGACTATGGTGAGACCTTTGCACCTGTTTCTATGACTTGAAGGTGTAAGGATAATTTTGGCATATGTTTCTCATAAAGGTTTTAAGGTCTATCAAATGGATGTAAAATATGCTTTTCTGAATGGTGTGTTAGGAGAAGAAGTATACAATGAACAACCTGAAGTTTTTTCTACTAAAAAGGGTAAAGACATGGTATGTAAATTGTATAAAGAACTGTATGGACTGAAACAAGCACCAAGAGAATGGTATGAAAGGTGACATTCTTATCTTATTAAAATTGGTTTCACAAGAACTAGTGAAAATATCAATGTATATCTAAGGTCTAAAAGTGAAGACATGATATCGATTGCTGAAATTTTTGTTGATGACATAATATTTGGTGGAAATGAAGCATTGAGTAGGTCATTTGTAGAAGCAATGAGGAAGGAATTTGAAATGTCAATGATAGGAGAAATCAAATTATTTATTGGTCTTCAATTTTAGCAGATGAAGAAATGGATATACATCAGTCAATCCAAGTATGTGAAGGAGATTCTAAAATTTTTTGACATGGATGACTCAAAACCAATGGGAACGCTTATGGTCACAATCTGCAACCTATCTAAGGAGAATAAATCCAAAGAGGTCAATGAAACTATATATAGATACATGATCTATAAGTTACAATATGGTGTTCATAATAGACCAAATATTGCACATGTTGTTGGTCTTCTTGCAAGGTTTTCCTCAAGTCTAAAGGACTCACATATGGTTGCAGTAAAGAGGATCTTTAGATATCTCAAGGGGACTGAAAATTATGGCCTATGGTATGGTAAGGATGGATATTTTTCTTTCAATGTGTTTACTGATGTAGATTGGGTAGGTAATGTTGATGATAGGAAGAGCACAAGTGGTGGAGCATTCTTTCTTGGTGAAAGACTAGTCTCCAGGACTAGTAAAAAGTAGAGTTGTATTTTGCAATATACTGTAGAGGTAGAGTATGTTGCTAATGCTATTAAATTGTTAGCAAGTGATATGCATAAAATATATTCTTGAGGGAATTCATGAGAAGGTCACAGAACTGGTTGTTATCTATTGTGATAACACTAGTGCAATAAACATTTCCAAGAATCCATTGATGCACTCGAAGATAAAACATATTGTAATAAAATATCATTTTCTAAGAGAAAAGGTACATGAGAAGGAGGTAAGGCTTGACTATGTTCCTACTAAAGAACAAGTAGTTGATATATTCACCAAGCCATTACCAAAGGATACAGTTGAGTATCTCAGAGGAATATTAGGGGTTATTCTCCTATCTAAAGTTAATTAGAGGATGATGTTGATTGTATTAGTTCATATGTATTTATCAAAATATCATGTGTATGGATTGATGTAGAGGTGGACTACTCCATAGGGGGAGAATTCTTAGTATGATGTTGTGATGTAGTGATGAGGAAAGAACAAGAAAAGAATAATCAAGTATAACCAAAGATGACTAAATGATTAGAAAACTTTGGCATTGTTGTCAAAGGGGGAGAATATGCATTATAAAGGGAGAATATGTGTGAACACAAGAGAAGAACATATAGGATGAGATGAAAGGAGTATATGTAGGTGATGAATCAATATGACCAAGTAAGAAGATGAATGGTCAGAGGTATAGATATAAGTGGAAACATTTTGCAAAAGTCAGTAAGAGGATTTCCATGAGAGAGATATAGTGTTTCCAAGAAGAACTCAGAAGTTAACAGGAGAAGTTAAGAGTGTTGTCATCAATGCAAAATGGGGAGAATATTACAATAAATGATGCAATGATGCTAAGTGTTGATTTGATGAATGTTGGTATAGATTTAATGACAGGTGAATCAGTTATTAGGTTTTCATTGATCTCAACTGATTGACTTAGTATTTTCAGTATGTTACCAGATATTGTGTGAATAAATCATGATTTACAATATGTTTCTGCAGTTTATATTCTAATGGATTAATATGTTGTGTTGTGATGTTAAGTTTGTAATCATGAATTTTGATATGAAATATTGAGTTGGTTATGTTTGAATAAAATCAAACTGGCTAACTACTAAAATAGTCAATGATAGACAATAAGTGATTTCAATGTTATCTCAAATCGGTAAAGTATTTGATGGAGTGATCATAAAATATGATTGATAAAAATGTCTAGATACTATGTTAAGGTTCGCGACTCATATTTTTGACTAATGAAGATGGTTTACTAGACTGGAAGTGGTATTAACAGAATGAATAGGTAATCAAGATAAATTTCTTGAACAAGTAATGAAGATTTGTGAATAGGTGAAGAAATTCAAAGTGGCAATGGGATTAGTGATATTTTTAGTGAAGCAATAAGATAGTTTCATGATTTGTGGAAAGTATTTGACATCACATTGTTTGAGGTAAGCGTTTGAGGTGGAGAATTCAAAAAGTTTCTTTTGGTCAAATGATTTTTTGAAGATGGTTCAATTTCCAAGGTGAAATCCATATGGAAGTCAACATGGTTAGAGAAAAATGGTTTATGAGTTGTTAGATACATTGTATCTCACCTAATATGATCTGGATCATTAGTATTTTAGATCTAGTGTTTATTTTAAGATGATGGAAGTAAATCTATATATTGGAAAGGTGAAAAAGAATTTATTTGTTGATTTGCAAATTACAAAAGGATTCAATGACAAAGAAAGTGAAGGAATCAAGTGTGATCAAGCAAGGGAAAATTATAGTGTGTGGAGAAGAGTTTCAAAACTTAATAGGATCTGATCATGTAGAGGTAGTGCAATTTCAGAGATCATTTTATTTGTTACTTTCTAACAATTGTAACAGTGAAATCCCTTAACAGGGTGGATCCTAATAGATATTTGTTGTAAATCCTCTAACAAGGTGGCATTTTTATTGAATGTTTAAAGTCCCCTAACAAGGATGCTCCTAACATGGAAAAAATCCTAACAAATCTAAAGGAAAATCCATTAACCGGGTAACACCTAACAATGCTTTTTTAAATATTTAACATGGTAAACTCCTCATAGGGAATATTTTAGAAGAGTACAGATTTAGTGGGTAGTGACTCTCACCGTGGTTTTTCCCATTTGGTTTTCCTCGAGAAAAATATAGTGTATTCATTACATGATTGATTATTTATGGATGCATGCTTTGAAATTTTTTATTTATATTATTTTATGTTGAATGTTTTAGTGCATAAAATTTAACGAGTTTGAAATAGGTGAATTTGTTGATTACTGATTCACCCCTCCTATCTTAGTAATCATACATGTATTAAAAATTTTGTAGAGTAATAATTCACTCCAAAAAAAAACCTCAAATTTGTCTTTGTTTTCATCTGAAACATTATGGAATTGTGGATAGACATTATCAATTTCATAAATCATTTTCTCCTTTTCCATTTACTCTTCCGGCATCTAGCGCTAAATGAATACAACTTAGTTGATTTAATGAGAGGCAAAAAATTGTACTTCTAGTATTGGTTAATACATAAATGGATGTAAGTTTTGTAATGTTCCTCTTGATTTATCAATTTACTTAGCTAATGGAGAAGCTTCTTACAAACATTGAGGGAAATGGAGGTTCAACTACAAATCACAAGGGGTAATTTTATAACATATGACATGTCTCTTGTGCTCCAATGTCATGATTAGCAAAAAATCCCATCATGAACTTTTGATAGTCTACCAATGAGTTGTCAACAATTGTGTTTAAACATGCCAACCTATCTAAAATTATAGTGTGGCTCTCTGATCTCTTCTCAGACTTTGTTGCATATTTTGAAATATATTTGAGAATAACTCTCTTGGAAATAACTTGTTCAAAATCAACATTAGCTCTCCATATTCCAAGCATTTGGGGATTGTGAATATTAATTTGGTCATCATTTATTGTGGTCTTGTAGGAAATGGTTTGGGTTGTTTCACATGTTAAGGTAGAGCTTAATTGTTCCAACTAGAGTGCATTAGACCAGCATTTAAAACTTGTTCCTATCTTCATCAAGAAGGTATATTTTGTGTATTTGATATGTCATTGCACAATATTTACAATTTTTTCATAATACAAGAGATGACCCATTAACAATATTTAAGAAGTGTATAACACAAATGGATCATCGCCTAGAGTAGAATGCAATCAATTATCTTTGTCACTGTGAGAACGTGAATTCCAAGCTTAAACACATTTATCAAAGTAACTTTTCACTTTTCCAAATTCTTATTGATTCTTCCAGTAAATTCTATCCATACCAAGTGCATTTGGAAGCTATATTAAACCATAGTATGAGGTGAACATCAATTTTGATACTCATATCTATACTAGTAATTTGCTACATGTAGTAGATTTACAAGGACTTCTTCACAAAAGATTGTAAATCTTTGATGAAGATATAACGAAATAATCCGTGGACCATCCACAATATTGTTTATAAATTTATTTCTTGAATATTGGGAACTTCCTACTGAATTGGATAGAAATAAATTTTGCACATAAAACCATTTTGTATTAGCTGAGCTTAGTGTGAAGAATAATATTGGGGTCCCTAATTGATATACCATGGTTTTCAAGTTCATTAGATTTTTTTTCCAATATGGTATTGTTCCTCACAATGAGGCTCCAAAGTTCATAATTTAATTTACCAACTGACTATCAAGAACATTTTCAAGGTTTTGTTGAAGGTTAGCTAAATTTTATGGTATTTTATTATGGAAAATCACTTTCAAGAACATTTTTCTATTTGTTGACTTTGATGTCTCATAATGACATTTTAGATAAAATACCAAAAGTGCACATGTTTCCCAAACCTCTAGTCATGGAACTGCAGAAAATTTAAAGCATATTCATGCATTTCTACCTTCTTGCCTCTTTGTTGGAAAGGAAGTGCAGTGCCATTTGGGAATAACATAGGGAATATCATATCTAATAAGCCCCCTATTTTATATTCATTTATTGGTTTGTTATTAATTTTAGACCATGGAATAACAAGGGGATCATTTCTCTTTATACATAGAATATCTTTTATGATTTCTAATTCATGTTATTTACTGAGTAGCCTGGGTAAAAAATAATGAATAATTAACCAAATTATTTTCCTTATAGATATTTTCAAAAATTTCCATTTCAACAACTGCACCACAACAATCAGCGGTTGCGCTATGAAACAAACTTGATGTGTCTATGCATTTGAAAGAGAAAAATTAACAACATCCATGTTAATAGTGACATTTGCATAATATGGATCATTATCAATTTTGTATCGTAGTGCATCTAGAACATTAAATCTATTTACATAATAATTGTAACTCCTCCCCTCCATATTATGTTTGTGCACAATAACTATATCAGGCATTTCAACATGTCGAGGAAAAATAGAAGAAATACTTCATATATCCTTAAAAAATCTTATTGTATTCCTATTATATTTATCTTGATCACCTCTTGCATGGGTAACCTCCAAAATTGGGCTGACACTAGCTATAAGCATCTCTTCTACTTGGGTTAGCTTCTTCAAAACATTTGGTTGTTTATCTGAATTTGAATTATTTGTTGTAGAGAAATAGTGCATGCCTTTTATAGAAAAACATCTACAATATATGTTCTTAATATTCATTCAAATGAACATTCCAAAATAACTTCCTTTTCATATCTTGCATGTTTTAATATTAAAAAATGTGTCAATTTGGCATTGGAATTCTTTCATGGAAAATAGAAACTTAACCATTAAAATATCCTTGTGACAAACAACTGGGGATCCACTTCCAATGTCTCCATCTATAGGCATTGTTGAACTCTCAACATCATTGGCTCCAAATTATCTAAAATATCAGTTGGCGAACTATAGCGATGGTGTTTCTATTATTTTCATTCTTTCTCTTGAACATATCTACATTACTTCATTTAATCATCTTGGTTGCTAGATATATCTTAAATTTTAACCAAGATAATACAAATAACTCTATTTATTACTTTAAACGTTCTTAATTTTTTTTTAGAAGTGTGCTCAAGTGAAGCTTTTGTTATTTACACCTATTTTTGTATAGATTGTTTTATTCTTTTATTTAACCGTTAAGGATGTAATGCAGGAGCATCCTGGAGGAGTTAGCAATCCTACATGTTGGAGTGTTTTGTCCTTGTGTTGCTCAATTATAGTGTTGTCCAAGGGGCTCAGTCGAAGAGGTGTTTCTTAGTTGTAGTGTTGGTCTAGAGGCTCGATATAAGAGGTGTTGCTCAGTTGTTGTGTTGGCCGAGGATCTCAATCGCTGAAGGAATTGGTTGCTTCTGGTGCTCAGTCAACATGTGGTCGGCTATGCTTGGCTTGCTCAGTTGTTTTACTGTTACTCAACAGTTTGGGCTTTCCGAATAGAGTTCTTGTGGATTTATGGGCCAACTTGATGTATTTAATGTGGGTAGCTTGTGTTGCATTCTCCTAGGTAGATCTAGAAGCCGACATGGAGAGTTATCTATTTGTAAGGCTATGTAAGAGCTGACCGATGTTGCATTTAATATTTGTTTGTTTTAGGAGACGACTTGGTTTAGGAGTTATTTCTTTCCTCTACCTGACTTGTGGCCGAAGTAGTATAAAAGCACGGGTTTGGGTAGTTGTAGAAAGGGAATATAAGAAATTTGAGTTAGGAATCTAAAGCTGTGTATTTGGGAGCAGTGCTAGTGGTTGAGGCTTAGGAACAAGGAGATTGCTTGGTGGCTTGTGAGCATAAGTTTAGATATTGTTGGTTGTTTCTGCTAGATGGAAGGGAAGTGAAATTATGTAATTTCTATTTAACCACCAAATTTTTATATTCATGCCTATTTTATTTTCATCTCTTTTTTACAATGTATTTTAAATTTTACATATAAAATTTAATAATTATAAAAAGACAATTTAATCATTGATTAAAATAAATATAAAAAGAAAACATAAATAACTAAATAGACTTTGTTGTAAAGGATCCATTTGTATCATCATCATCTATCACATGATATGATCTCAATTTCACACCATCATTACATAACACTAGACATTCAATGTGTGAGGGATAAGTCGTGTTAATTAGTCGATAAGCTATATTATGTGGGCATTTCCCATCAGAATTCAATTTCTCATGCCCTTTTTTTTGTTGTGTCAAGTTTTTTTTCGAGTCATTTTTTGGTTGCCATTGTAGAAATTATCAATGGTGGCTAGCACCACCACCCTTAATGAAGGACCTTATTGTGGAATGGGATAATAGTTCTCCATTTGTTGACAAAAACTTTATCAAGAAGCTTATCTACTAATTTTGTAATGGATTTGATGTATTACTTGTTGAACAATCTAAATAACTGAGAAGGAATGAATCGATTATCATAAAACAATTTTCTTTACCTTAATTAACCCAGAGAAAACTTAAAGCAATAAAATAATTAAAACATATATGAACATGAAAGAACATAAATACCATACACCATGAACACTAGAATTTATGTGGAAACCCAAGATGGGAAAAACAATGGAGAAGATAATTCTCATGAATAAAAATACTGATTAAGGTGACACCAATTAAGGTAATTTTTGCAAGGGCTCATAGCTAGTTTTCTCACTATAGGTAAGGCTCATTATTGGTAGGGATCATTTCCCAAAAGTAATAAGGCTCGCTATCAATAGAAAATGGCTCACTTCCATAATAAGAATAATTAAAGGAATCCACCACTAAGAATAACTATCACCAACAATAAAAACACTAGAAGAATGTTTCTATATGGTATTGGTTGCACTATTTTGTATACTTCACTAATTCACAAATCTTTCCTTGTAGATTTATATTCATTACACACATACATTCTCTCTTGCATTGAATTGAATTATCACTTTCTTATACCATACCATGCCATATAAACTTTTAAGTCAACCTAACATAATTTGAAATAGGTCACCACAAAAAATTCTCATGATGGTGAGGAATAAAATGTAGACCACACAAAACCTCCTTTTTCAAATCAAAACAATATGCATTCACTATAATATTTGGAACCAAAGATTAGGATATACATGTGACAATGTAAACTATGTTCTAAAGCACAATAACCACTTTCTAGATAGGTCTAGACACAAAGGAGTGTACCACATTATGTTTCAAAATGAATGGGACTGGGACAAACATGACCAAAGATAGATATTCATAGAATGAAATCTAGAGCACACTAAACTAGACCACCAAAGCATCAAAACCACATCCAAGAAACCAAGATATGTTGACAACCATTAAAGACAACATCAATATAAACAACAACATCATCACATTCCAACACTCTCCCCCTTTGTCATTAATGGAAACATTCATCAATAACAAAGTAAACAACTCAATATCAAATATATTATCAACATCAAAAACTCTTCTCTTATCCCCCTTTGACAATAATGACAAAGGGAAAAACTCCCCTTGAAAAACTTACTTTGCTTCCCCTAAGAGGAAGTTGCCAAGCATTGATCTAGAAAAGAATGAGCATATAATACCCTGGACCAATTTACACACCAATGCATTTACTATACACTAGGAAGGGGTAGAACCCCCAACTTCTACTTGAGATACTCAAAAGGATCCTTGCACAATGGTTTTGTAAAGATATCTGCACTTTGCTCCTTTGTAGGTACATATTCAAGTCTTACCTCATTGTCCAAAACCTTCTCTCTTAAGAAATGATATCTAATGGATATATATTTTGTTCTAGAGTGCTAGACCAGATTCTTGGAAATATTTACAACACTGGTATTATCACACATAATTCAAATTGGTGTTAGAGTACAATGAGCACTAAGAGGGGGGTGAATCAGTGTTCTAATAAATTTGAACAAATTTATTGATTTTCTTATGAAACAATGTAAAGCAAATGAAAAAATGAAATAGTGACAAGAGAATCATAAAATCACATAATTTGACACATGAAATTTCACGAGTGGAAAACCCTCTTGGGAAATAAAAACCACTCATAAAATTGCTTCACTAGTGTGTTTGAAATCCTTCAAGTTCACAATGCCTCACTGGCTGATATGTCTCACTGACAATACTATCTCACTATTAGATTTGAACTACCTCACTAGCTATACATTATCACTTTTCAAATATTTTGAATTAACATACAGAGTATCATCTATGTGTTGGAATTAGGAGAGATAGGTACTAAGAGGGGAGGGGTGAATCAGTGCCTTCAAAAACTTTACTTGTAAACCTTTCAGATCTATATCTGTAAACTGTGATAACCAACTAAAATAACTTGAATCTAATTTCATGAATCAATCATCTAGTTAACTTTTGAAAGTAAACAATATGAAATCAATATGACAATCACATAACACAAGTATTTTGGTAATGCAGAAACCCTTGTTAGAAGGTAAAAAACTACGGTGGGGATGACACCCACAAATTCTTCACTACTGTAGATAGAAAAGGTTTTGCTTGTTAGGGCTACAAGTTTTTTATCACTTTTGGTGATCTTACCTTGTTAGGAGTAACATATTAGATCAGCTAGATCTACCTAGTTATAGGATTTTGACAACACTAATGAAGTGTGCACTTGGTTAAGAGATTTACATAAGACTGTTAAGTCTACTCTGCTAAGAGATTTTATCCAAAACTCTATTACAATTGTCAGAAAGCAATAGGTAATTATCTACTAGTTGACAACTCAATTGTCTAAAATAGATCTATAAGTGCTCACAAAATATCACCTTAACTGTGATGAATCTCTTCTCTATCCTACTCGGTAGTGTTCTCTGATTCTACTCAATCAGATAACCTATGTACTATGTTCTACTCTATTAACTGATTGACTTGAAGTTAGGCAATGGCTTCAAGTGCTCCATGATTCATATATCAGTTCACAACAAAAATGATGCGAACACACAAAATATATAGTGTTTTGTTTTTGCTGCTTTAACAAAAATTAGGTTACAAAACATAGTCATAACCCTAAGATCTATGGTATAAAATATCCTAGATCAACTATTACAATAAGATATATATTACATTTAATGAGTATCTTCATAATAAATGCTCCTCGATCTTGGTAAACCATTTTATGATTCGTTGTAACTGTTTGCAAGGAAGGATGTGTCATTCCATATTACTATGCCATTTTCTATGATCCTCGGTAAACACTGTATAAAATACTTGGTGTATACTATGATGCTTGGTGTTTACTATATGTCAGTGTCAGTGTCTGCTAGTGCTTTGTAAACTATGTAGTACTCAGTTGTAAGCTTTACCGACTAGTCTATCTTGCTTCTGGTTACCGACCAACTCAATGTAATTGACCGACCGATATGTATGATAGCCTTTTTATACTAAGTGACAACCTTAAATGCTCAGTAGAGATAACAATCTCCCCCTTTGGCATTAGTATCAAAACTTTGAATGTATATAGACAAAATGTTCTATATATACCTTATATCTCCACCATATACATATCAAAAATTTTCTAAGTACTAAGTACTCCCCCTCGGTGCATGCTCCCGGTAGTATGTAGTATACGTAGCAAAACATACTTATTTGGCATATACATGTTTTCCCCCTTTTTGATAATAATGCCAAATACAAAAAGAAAAGTATACTTACATCTTATCAAAAATGTGTTGGTGGGTTTTCTTGACTGGCGCCAAGAGGTTTTCCCACTCCTCTTTCAAGTTGGTAAGAGAAATATGCTCAAGACCGACTTGTGCATTCATGTCAAAGATATTATCTAACACCAAAATCTCTGGTGTTGCAACTAGTAGCTCGACTTTGACAATATGTGCTTCAAAAAATTTTAGGTATGGAATGAGTTCTGTTTGTAACTCTGTGACCTGATCAGTGATGTGCTCTTCTTGTTTCCTTAAATCTGCTATCAACCACTGAAGTTCCTAAACTCAGTGAATATGCTTTGAGAAAGCATTAGGCTCGGATATAGCTGCTATTGTACTTAACTTTATTTCAACTTCTAATCCTTTTATCTTTTCACTGATTTCAATAGTGAAGGTGTCTATAGTACAAAGCTTTATTAGAAATTGACAGATTATCTGGGTGATGGATTTTACCTCAAGAATTACCTCAAATAATTTTACCTTCTTGATGGCTACTTCTTGGCTAATTCTCTCTACCAATTTAGCTTGTATCCTGGATTCTTCCCTTTCTTCAATTCATTTATCTGCATCAATATTCGGGGCATTGATCTTCTCAGCGAGTGTAGCAAGTTGATCTATGATGGGAGTATTCTCATCAATATTTACCTCAGGTACTACTTGTTGTAGAATATCCCTCACATCAGTTAAGACTTCTTTGTGTTTGTGCTCTTGCTTCAACTTTTCTTGTGCCGCCTTTCTTGAACATAACTCCCCATATTTACTCAATTCCTCAGGGCTTAGGGTCCTTGGGTCACATTTAGGTATAACTATTACTTCATCAATGGTTACCAGCCCATTTCCTTTCTTCTTCTTTTTCTTCTTTGGTGCAAGAGGTGATTTCTTTACAACAATAACTTTATCTCCACTCTTCGGAGTTTCTTTCCTAGTTGACACACTTTCCTCTTTCTTCTGCTCCTCGGTAGATGGTGTGGGAGTCTCGGTTGTAGTGCCAAGTGGGGTCACCTCAGTTGACTTTGTTCCTTCTATTTCCTTGGTTTCTATAGACAATGCCTCTGTTTGGTTAGGCTCATTTGTATCTGTAGGTTGCTCAGGTTCTTGTGTCCCTATTGTGTCCTTATTTTGCTTGGGATGTGAATCATCAAATTGTACTTGTGAAATTATTTCAGCTACCTTTGCAAGTACTGGAAGTTCACTCAATAAAGATGTGAATACACTATCAATGTTTAGTGCTTCATCTTGGTTTGGTGCAATATACACATCTTCATCATCCTTATCATCAGGATCACCATTTGTGATGTCCTCAATGAGTACATTGTCATCGGTTTTCTTTTGCAGTTGGATCTTGACATGATCCAGTGCATCTTGTGATACATTTATTTCTTCCTTTTGCTTGGTGATGTCAATTACCTTGGTAATTGACATACCGGTGTCCTTTGATTTCTTTGTTGTGTCATCATCAATATAAATACCTTTGCCTTTGGAATTTTGTCTCTTTTTAGACAGTTTTAGAAATACTTCTTGCTCAGCTTTTTCTTCAGCTTTAAAAATTGATGTCCATAAGGAATCACTTGTAATATCCATATCAGCCATATTTTCATCCATTATCATCATGGCTCGGTTCTTGACCATAAATCTTGCTTGATACTTAGTCATGTATGCCTCAAGCTCTCCATAGCTTAGATGTGGGGCTTCCCTAACTAAGGATCTCTCTCGTTTCCTTTTCTCGATATATAATGCAATAGCCCATTTTTCAAAAATCTTACCATCCAACTTCTTCAGTAATGCACAGGTGAATTCCATTGGAACTCTCTTGAATTTTATCGTCATTTGAATGACTACCTATTCCAACTTTGTTTGATCCTCTGTTGACATCTTGTCAAATTTATCTATTCCTGGATTAGCAAGGTTTCCATTTTCAATTATGTCTTCAATAATTTCATCTATTGTGCTTACCTTGTTTCTAACCACTTTGAATTGGTTGATATCATCTTCTTTGTCTGTCTCCTCAATGTCGTCTTTACTTCTTATCAGTCTTCTCCTTTTCTTAGGTGCCTCAGCTACAGGTTTTGCATTCCTCTTTACATATTTCCTTGTTAGTGTAGCTGCCCTCAATTTTGTAACTTTTATATCTTCTATTAATAAAACCCTATCTGGAATACTCAAAAAAGTGCCCATCAAATCTGTTTGTGCTGCGACCTTGGGGTGTGGTTTGAATTTGGCTTCACTAAAATTTTCCCTAATGATTAGTTCTACTTCCTCCTCAATATTTTGTGATTTGCTTGCAGACGATGTTGATGCCATAAATTGATTCTAGGGTTTCAGCAAGCAGTAGATAACAAGTGTTCGGTAGCAAATGAACTTACTCAAAATCATCAAAGAATATTGTCGGTTGGATCTACAGTAGCTTTGAATCTTTCTAAAAAATATTTAGCTCGAACTCTTCTCTATGAAATCTTCGTTCTTCAAAATTGCAATGTAACAATGAACTCTGTTTCCATGTATTTATAGACTTTTTGATATTCCCACTAAAACTTTTATGCATTAAATGTGTGACCTAACTTTCAGTATGAAAATAGTTGTCAACTCGGTAATGTCTACAATTTTCTCTGCTCGGTTAACATAAGATTTTCTTCATCGATTTGCACTATTGTCGGTTAACCTTGTATAGTGATTACCGATGGGTAACCAACTCTTGGTCTCTCTTTTACCGATTGTATAACATTGTTAGCTCATGATATATAAACCATAATGCATCTTTATTCATGCAGATTTGGTATTTGTACATCATATATAAGGAATTGTATGAAAAATGTGATCATCTTAAAATGTCAGTCCCATACATACCTTTATCACCTTAAGTGGAGGTACCGATGTCACCCAATCTAGTGGATGAGGTTTCACCAACAGTGTTACTTGACTCAGCATTTTCATTAGATGCCTTCTTCCACATTGTGTTCCTTAACTTCGTGATTTCTGCAATATTATATCCACTCTCAAATATATGGTTTTCATTTGGTGCACGGTCTCTGTAGTTTTTGCTTAAATGACCGACCCTATGATAGTGCATACAGGCCATTCCAGTGCTTGTCCAACTTCTTGATTGTCCAATCCAACCTTTTCTGTAACAATTTGCTACAATATGCCCATACCGACCACATACAACATAGTTAGTCCATGTATTATAATCCCATACATATGAGTTACCTTGTCTCTTCGGTTGATAAGGCTTTCACTATGTTTTCTGCTTAGGAGTCCATACTTGCTTCATCTTTTCCTTACACTCTTATGCAGTGTGTCCATGCTTATTACAAGTATAGCATATATTTTCCATAGTAGTATTGTTAGCAATATCATTCTGTTTAGCTTTGCACTCATAAGCTGGATGTCCAAACTTACCACAGTAATAACAATATCCATTAAACTTAGGAGTGACAAGAGGTTTACCTTGTGCTTTGCTTCTATACACATTAGATGTATGTCCCAGTTTTCCATAGTGATAACATGCCAACACTTTAGGTTTCTGACTTTGATTGTTGTTGACTTTTTCAGCTTATTGTGATGATTCTCCTTCACTGGTGTAGCCTATACCAGCTCTGCTTCCAAATCTTCTTTGATTAGTTAGGAAGTCATCAATATTTTTAGAATTGTCCTCATCTATCTTCATCATTTCATTATGTTGCTTTTGTATCTTTATTTCATTTCTCAATTTTTCATTATCTTCTTTGAGTGTTGCAACATCTTCAAGTCTTCTTGATAATTCTCCATTCACTCTGTTCACTTCTTGATTAACAATCATCATCTGATTTGATACCTGGAAGTGACAATCAGTGAGTCTCTGTATTTCACTTTCTTTTTCTTGAAGTTGTTCAGTCATCAGTCTTCGGTCTTCAATAGCCAGATTTTGATCTTGTTCATCTTTTCTAGCATTGTTCATGATTTCCACCATTCTCACCATTTGAGATTCTTGACCGATTTGAAGTGCTTTCACTTGCTCAGATAGATGCTCATTCTTTTCAGATAGATCAGTGATTATGCTTTCAAATCCATCAGAGATGCTTCTAGAACTTGATCTAATGTGATTTAATATATCATCAATAAGTTCTTCATGATAACCGATTTCACTTTGCAGAATTGCAAGGTTCTTCCTTTCAACCAGTAATTTCTTTAGTTCTTCCTTAGCTTGTTTATACTATTCCATAAACATCTGCATTTGTATCTTCTGATTCTCAATAGTCTTGTCAAGCTTATATCTCTCCATGACTTAGATCTTTACCCTTCAGTGGTTAAACTGTTCAACAAGAGAATTGTGCTCTGATACCAATTGTTGGAATTAGGAGAGATAGGTACTAAGACGGGAGGGGTGAATCAGTGCCTTCAAAAACTTTACTTGTAAACCTTTCAGATCTATATTTTTAAACTATGATAACCGACTAAAATAACTTGAATCTAATTACATGAATCAATCATCTAGTTAACTTCTAAAAATAAACAATATGAAATCAATATGACAATCACATAACACAAGTATTTTGGTAACGCAGAAACCCTTGTTAGAAGGTAAAAACTGCGGTGGGGATGACACCCACAAATTCTTCACTACTATAGATAGAAAAGGTTTTCCCATTAGGGCTACAAGTTTTTTATCACTTCCGGTGATCTTACCCTGTTAGGAGTAACATATTAGATCAGCTAGATCTACCTAGTTATAGGATTTTGACAACACTAATAAAGTGTGCACTCGGTTAAGAGATTTACATAAGACTGTTAAGTCTACTCTGCTAAGAGATTTTATCCAAAACTCTATTACAATTGTTAAAAATCAATAGGTAATTATCTGCTAGTTGACAACTCAATTATTTGAAACAGATCTATAAGTGCTCACAAAATATCACCTTAACTATGATGAATCTCTGCTCTGTCCTGCTCGGTAGCCTTCTCTGATTCTGCTCAATCTGATAACCTATGTACTATGTTCTGCTCTGTTAACTGATTGACTTGAAGTTAGGCAATGGCTTCAAGTGCTTTGTGATTCATATATCAGTTCACAACAAAAATGATGCAAACACACAAAATATATAGTGTTCTATTTTTGTCACTTTAACAAAAATTAGGTTACAAAACATAGTCATAACCCTAAGATCTAAAATATAAAATATCCTAGATCAACTATTACAATAAGATATACATTACATTTAATGAGTATCTTCATAATAAATTCTCCTCGATCTTGGTAAACCATTTTACGATCTGTTGTAACCATTTGCATAAAAGGATGTGCCATTCCAGATTACTATGCCATTTTTTATGATCCTTGGTAAACACTGTATAAACTACTTGGTGTATACTGTGATGCTTGATGTTTACTATCTGTTGGTGTCAGTGTCGGTGTCTACTGGTGCTTGGTAAACTATGTAGTACTCAGTTGTAAGCTTTACCGACTAGTCTATCTTGCTTCTGGTTGCCGACCAACTCAATGTAATTGATCGACCGATATGTATGATAGCCTTTTGATACTAAGTGACAACCTTAAATGCTCAGTAGAGATAACACTATGTTTCTCTTCTAAACTCTTATAAGAAGCAAAGTAAACTCAGTTTCACATACAATATATCATTATATGTATTGTGAGTGTACACACAATGATATATTATACAATGAGATTAATTTTCAATGCTCTACAAATACTTTACATAAAAAAATTCTCAATGAATCGGATATACAAATCAAATGATCATAAATTTGTATTACTGTAAGCCAATAATACTCATACCAAGAATAATATCTCTTTCTGATGCAATCACACTCATCTCATTGAATGCCTTAAAAAATATACATATATAGTATTCTTTGTTTGCAAACTGAAATCAAAACTTGCTTAATAATTGTAATGTCAAGTACTATTTCTTGAACAAATTAAAAAAAATTGTCTTGCTTTCCTTTTTGTAGAGAATAGAAAATAAACTTCAGCTTTTATATCCAGGAAACAAAACATGGTCAATTCAACCTTTGAACTGAATGTGTCTTAAGAAAATTTAAACTCCATATCCATGCTAGAGTTGACACAAAAAAAATATATTTGTTTAAACAAAACTAAAATCCAAACCATAATTAAACTCTCAACTAAATCCATATTGACCCACCTTAAACATAGACATGCAAAACTTCACATACCTTGGATAACACAAATACACAAGGTTATCAAAGACTTTACCACTAACAAATAATGCAAACTAGGGTTTAAACATTTTCTTGCATCGAGCCATAACAAGGGTTATCAAAAACATAAACTAAAGATAATATTTTACCAAAAACTGTTACTCCTATTTACAGTAAATAAGGACCTGTACTAGGTTTTAAAAATAATCTTTAACATAGATGCAAATACCATCCCTTTAAAACATAACAAAACTCCATATAACAAATAGATTATAACCAAGAACATTTACAGGTATACCAACAAGAAACCCCTTTAGAAATGAATGTTTAACACAATTGCAACCTCGAGTATGTAGACATTAACCATTGATATCAAAACACAACAAAAAAAATTTCTCCTTAACACAACCAATAACTCTTCTAACTCACAAAGAAACCTATAAAAGATTTGACAAAATTAAAATAGGGTATTAAGGAAATAAAACACATGATTGAGAAATTTTCCATCCACCAAAGACCTTCATTATACTATCATCAAAAGATTTAGAAATCAACTCATTGTAACAATTAATCAACAACCTATCCCTCCTCAAAATCTGCTTTACCATGTCTATGTGTAGAAGCCCTAACTATGTCGTGCCCTATCTCAAGGGTATCCAAATCTAGCCACAAAATGGTACAACAAAAATGAGCTTCAAAATACTTTTCTTTGTCTTTTTCAAAAAATGACTAATGTCATTAAAACCCTCAAACCTTCACTACCACGGAGATGGGATTTAATCCCTCTCATTTTCTTTTAAATGTCATAACAAATGCTCATGTCTAGAGATATGCCTATACCATTAGGCTCTTGCAAACATGTTTAACTTCCATGACATAAACCTTATGTTTATAGATATTTTGGAATAAGTCAATTTCATATTTACATATAAATTGGAGAAAGAATATAAATGATGAGTCGTATTGATAAGACCTATATGCAAGTGCATATCAATACATTTTGATGCAGGAGCATCTCGGGTCCTTGACAATCCTATGTCACCAAAAAAATTTTGGAGTTTGTCTGTGTTGCTCGGTTTCTTCTTTAACCAGGTTGGTCAGTAGTTGTTCAGTTTCCTTTAGTTACCGACGGTGGTCGGTTATCTCTTGGGCAGTTGGTTAACTCTGGCGCTTGGCATTGCTTTACTGTTGCTCGTTTACCTTGCTCACCAACGGGTTTAGTTTTAGTTTTAGTTGAGGCCGAATTGTCCATTTATATTGGATCATGGATTTAATGTTTTTATCCATCATTGGGAAGCATGTGGTCCTAGATCTGATCATTACTTCCATTAATTATGGATCTGAAGGCTAACTCAGTTCGATTTCCTCTTGTATAAATGTAGTTGTTTGGTTGTAGTTTAGGAGGCAGTTTTAAGAGACAGAAGATAGTAGACATTAGAATTGAGATGGTAACAGATCCTCGCATGTTTGAGGACTTTTGAATTTTATTGTAATATTTGGTCGAAACTGGGAAGGCCTTACAACTTGACATGTATGGTTCTATTTGATCAAAATGTATGAAAGATTTGGCTTTCTCTCTCTAACTATTGTGTTTGTTAGCTTCTGCATGTGTTGAGCAGGCTTGGATCATCAAGGTGTGCCATCTTTCGGCCCCTCTTGGCTCCTACCTTGCGTCAAGTGGTATCAAAGCAAGGTGAGATCTAGATCTAGATCTACAGATCTAGGTTTGTTGGTTCCTCTTGAAGCCCTAGTTGATTTTTGTGGGGTAGAAGATTGCGATCTGACCTACAATTGCAAAGGGTTGTCAAGATGGTTCGTGTGAGGTGAGATGCAAATCTAGGATTGGCAGATATGCTAAGATAGATTGCTGTTGTAATACCCCAAAAATGGGCTATAAGTTCATTAATCTTCTATTTCAACATATTGAACGAAATCGACATCGAAGTCCTAACCAAAGGCACATCTGAGCATCATCGAATCCTAATTGATTATCATAAATTCTGCATTAGGGAATATTCCTAGTAATATTCCTAATTTATCTAATTATCTTTAATTTAATGATTATTTGGTGATAAATCACATTTATCCTAAGTTTGATTAATTGAATATTTTCATATTTAATTAATTAGATTTAATTCTGCCACTTGATTATTAAGTTGAATTTAATTATATTTATTCCTAAGTATTATTATTCAAATTTGACAATAAATCAAAATTCCTATTATTAATTGATTAAATTCTTATTTAATTAATTAAAGCAAGTTGTCATATTTAATGATATTATTTTTGAATAAAAGTTTGATTAAATGATTGATTAACCCATAAATCAATTATTTATTTTCAAAAATAAGTTAAGTTGGGCATAAATCACTTTATTTATTTAATTAATTCATAATTATTATGCACATTCAAAAGAAACAGTTAAACTCCAAATTAGAAAATCAATGCAAAGTGTTGACTTTTTAGAACTCAACATCCTTTTGGAGTTCAAAAAGCTGATCTAAACTCTAATTTGAGTTAAAAAGTTGTTTTTGCATACTTTTGCATAATTTTGAGAATTAACTATCTTTCATGATCAGATAACTCAAAAATCAACCTGAGTTATTTGAGTGGTTTATGGCTTTCTTTCATGCATCCTCAAAGCCCTGGATTTCTATAAAATCAAGGCTTTAGCTCTTCACAAATCATCTCTCAAATCCACATCATCTCATAATTTGCAAACTTATGCGGGTGAATTGCTATCTGGAGAATCGGAGCTTCTTTGCGAATCAACCACGTTTTGTGAGATCACTTTTGTTTTCATATTATTGTTAGATCAATTTTCATATAGATTTCAAGTTTCATATTCAGATTTTTCATCATATTATTGGATCTAAAATTGAAAAAAAAGAAAGATTAATTGCATTCATATTTTATATTAGTTTTGCATTCAAATCCTTCATTTACGTGTCGTCAAGGTCACTAATCTCGATAACAATCTGAGAACATCATACTCGCACCTATTAGAAGGCAATAAATCGCCTGGTTAGTTTAGCTTTCAATTCATTGCACGATTTCATCTTTGCTAACCTCTAATGTTTTACTAAAGTGTTGTGTCTACAGAACAGGTACAAAATTCACACACACAGCTGCTATATTAGAAGCAGTGGAGACATCCCAAAGAAGAGGCAGACATCTTGAAGATGTTAGTGATGATGAAGTTGAGGAAGAACAGGTGAATGTAGAACCTGCACCTGTTATGGATCAAGGTGAAGAAATATTTTTGAAGGCCTTGACAAGTTTGAAGTCTACACCACATTTCAATCCTCCTGAATATTGTGGAAAGTTAGATTCTGATGAATTGGTGGACTGGATCATCAAATTGGAAAAGTATTTTGAATTTGAGAATATTCCCGAGGAAAAGAAGGTAAAGATTGCAAGCACAAAGTTGAAAATCCATGCATCCCTATGGTGGGAACATCTGCAATTGGATAGGAAGAGGAAGGGCAAAGACAAAATCAAGGTATGGAATAAGATGGTCAATAAGTTGAAAGTAAAGTTCTTACCCTGTGATTATCAGATTAATCTAGTTCGGTGAATGCAAAGTCTAAGGCAGAAAGATAGCTCAGTAAAAGATTATACTGAGGAATTCTATAGATTGGATATGAGATCTGGACATGATGAAGATGACGTGGAAATAATTGGTAGATACCTAAATGGTTTGAGAGTTTCCATCCAAGAGGAGATCAGCTTGGTTAAGTTGGAGAACATTGAAGAGGCTTACCAATTTACTTTGAAAGTTGAGAAGAAACTAAATAAGAGACATGAGCAAAGATAGAGAGGTTGAGGTGGTAGATTCCCTAGAGGAAGAGGTAGATCTAATGGTGAAACTGGTAGATCTAAAACTGAAAAGACAAATCTGGACAAAGGCAAGACCGAGTGGAAAGGTGAAAGTTCATCTAGAGGTAGAGGTAGTAACTACCGAGGTGGTTATAGCAGAGGAAGTTTCTGAGGAACTTGTTATAATTGTGGAGAAGAAGGACATAGGTCATTTGAATGTACACAAGTAAGTAAGAAGGCTGGTAGTAGTAGAAATGTTGTAGTGCAAGAAGAGCCACTGAATGAACTTGAGAAGGAAAATAACTTGATGGTAAGGAGAGCACTATGGAATGAAAGAAAAAAGGAAGATCCGGTAAGGAAAATTTTGTTCAAGACTAGATGTAGAGTTTTTGATAAAGTTTGGAAGGTAATCATTGACAGTGGTAGCTCGGAGAACCTGGCATCCAAAGAGATGGTCACAAAATTACAATTGGAAAGGCTAGAACATCTAAAACCCTATCAGATTTCATGGATCAAAGATGAGCATACACCCTAGTAAGTGAACAATGTTATGTGAATCTGAAGATTGGAAAATACTATGATAAGGTGCTGTGTGATATCATGCCTATGGATTGTTGTCATATTTTTTTGGGTAGACCTTGGCAATATGATAGACATGCTATATATGATGGAAGATTGCATAAGTATACTATTGTGGCTGATGGAAAGAAACAAATCTTGTTATCATTGATGGAAGAACCTGTTAGTAATGTTTGCACATCTGTGAAAGTTTGTTTGATGGAAGGAAGAAAGTTTGTCAAAGATTTGAAAAGGAATGATGTATGTTTTTCTGTGATTCCTAACAAATTGAGTAAGAAAATAGAAGATAATGTTCCTGAGGAGATTGATAAGTTACTCCCCGAGTACAAAGATATCATTTTTAATAATGTACCTGATGGTTTGCCACCAAAGAGAAGCATTGATCATTGTATGGATCTAATCCCTGGAGCTAGTTTACTGAATAAGGCACCTCATTGGCTAACACGTACCGAGAATCAAGAATTGAACTGATAGATTCAAGAGTTGTTGGAGAAAGGTTTAATCAGAGAAATCTTGAGCCCTTGTGTAGTACCTACTGTATTGGCACCAAAGAAGAATGGGGAATGGAGAATGTGTACTGATTCCAGAGAAATCAATAAGATAACAGTGAAGTATAGGTTTCCTATACCAAGGATGGATGACATAATGGATAGTTTGACTAGAGCAAAGTATTTCACAAAGATTGATTTGAAAAGTGGGTATCATCAGATCAAAATTAGAGAAGGTGATGAATGGAAGACTGCTTTCAAGACAAAAGAAGGTTTGTATCAATGGTTGGTTATGCCTTTTGGTTTAACTAATGCACCAAGTACTTTTATGAGGCTGATGAATGAAGTTTTGAAGAAATTCTTGGGTAAGTTTGTGATTGTATATCTTGATGACATTTTGATATTTAGTAAGACCGGAGAAGAACATTTGTTGCATGTTAGACAAGTTTTGCAGAGATTGAAAGAGGAAAACCTGTTGATAAATTTGAAAAAGTGTTCATTTATGAAAGAAGAGATTGTGTATTTGGGATTTTTTATTTCAGCTGATGGTTTGAAGATGGATCTTGAAAAGGTTGAAGCTATTCTAAATTGGCCTACACCTGTGAATGCTAGTGAGGTAAGATCATTTCATGGTTTGGCAAGTTTTTACCGAAAGTTCATAAGGAATTTCAGTTCAATTTGTAATGCTACGACTGAGACTATGAGAGGAGACAAAAGAGAATTCAAGTGGACACATGGAGCTGAATTACCTATTTTGGCATTACTTGATTTCAGTAAAGTATTTCAAGTAGAATGTGATGCAAGTGGAAGTGCAATTAGAGCTATGTTGAGTCAAGAAGGTAAACCTGTGGCTTTCTTTAGTGAAAATTTGAATGATGCTAGAAGGAAATATTTTGTGTATGATCAAGAATTCTATGCTATTGTTCAAGCACTGAAGAAATGGAGACATTATTTGATACTAAGTGAATTTGTGTTGTACACTTATCATAAGGCTTTACAGTATTTGGGTAGTCAGAATAAGTTGAATCAGAGACATATGAAGTGGGTTGAGTATTTGCAGAGTTATACATTTGTGATAAAACATAAGATTGGAGTCACTAACCGAGTTGATGATGCATTGAGTAGAAGAAGATCTTTGATGACCGAGATGAAAATTGAAGTTCTTGGTTTTGAGGAGATGGAAAGTTTGTATGAAAATGACCCTGATTTTTCTAAGCCATGGAGAAAGTGCAGAGCACCTATTCAATATCAACAAGATACTAAATGGGATGAATATTTTATTTAGGAAGGTATGTTGTTCAAAGGTATTTAGTTGTGTATACCGAGAGGAGTAATGAGAAATAATTTGATAAAATAAAAACATAGTAGTGGTTTGGCTGGACATTTTGGCATTGATAAAACATGGAATTTGCTTAAGGAGAAGTACTTTTGGCCGTAGTTGTATAAAGATGTTCAGAAATTTGTGAAAAGTTGTGGAATTTGTCAAGTTGAAAAAGGAGTAAGTCAGAATACTGGTTTGTATGTACCGATTGCTGTACCTGGGAAACCTTGGATTGACATCAGTATTGACTTTGTTCTTGGCTTACTGAAGACAATAAGAGGTAATGATTCTATATTTGTTGTTGTGGATAGATTTTCTAAGATGACACATTTTATACCATGTAGAAAGACATCAGATGCAGTACATATAGTAGATCTTTTCTTCAAAGAAATTATGAGATTGCATGGGTTACCGAGGAGTTTTATCTCTGACTGAGACAGTAAATTTGTTGGATACTTTTGGAAGACCCTTTGGAAGAAATTTGGCACTGAATTGAAATTTAGTTCTACATTTCACAAACAAATCGATGGACAAATAGAAGTTGTGAACAAAATTTTGGGAAATCTTTTGAGATGTTTAGTTGGAGACACACCAAGCAATTGGGAATCTGTGTTGGCACAAGCAGAGTTTGCATACAATAGCTCGATGAATAGAAGTACTAGAAAAACACCATTTGAGATTTTGAATGGCATACAACCGAGAGGAATATCTGATTTGAGAGACATTGATGATGAAAATAAAAGAAGTGTTGAAGGAGTGAAATTTTTTGAATACATGAAGACATTGCATGAAGATGTGAAACTGAAGCTGGAAGAGAGTAATCAGAAATACAAAGACAAAATTGATAGATCAAGAGGACATAAGACTTTTGATGTTGGTGATGAAGTGATGGTTCATTTAAAGAAAGGCCAATTTCCTGTTGGAACATATGGAAAGCTGAAGATGAAGAAATTTGGACCTTGCAAGATTTTGAAGAAATTTGACAGTGAAAATGCATATGAGATTGAGTTACCTGATGACATGGACATATCACCGATTTTCAACATTGTTGATTTGTATGAATATCATGAACCTGATGAAGAAATGACAGTACCGATAGAATATCCTAAGAAGTGGAATGAAGAAGTTGAACAAATTCTGAATCAAAGAGTTGGCAAGAGCACAAGAGGAAAATAGTATATGGAATATCTGGTAAAATAGAAGAATAGACCGATGGAAGACAGTTCATGGATTTCACAATCTGAGTTGGATGCAGCTTAGATCATCCCTACCAAATGATTCAGAGAATCATTTCAAAATAACCCCAGGTGTCTGATGCAGGAGCATCTCGGGTCCTTGGCAATCCTATGTCACCAAAAACATTTTGGAGTTTGTCTGTGTTGCTCAGTTTCTTCTTTAACCCAGTTGGTCGGTAGCTATTTAGTTTCCTTTGGTTATCGAGGGTGGTCAATTATCTCCTGGGTGGTCGGTTAACTCTGGCGCTCGGTGTTGCTTGTCTGTTGCTCGTTTACCTTGCTCACTGATGGGTTTAGTTTTAGTTTTAGTTGAGGCCGACTTGTGCATTTATATTGGATCATGGATTTAATGTTTGTATCCATCATTGGGAAGCATGTGGTCCTAGATCTGACTGCTACTTCTATTAATTATGGATCTGAAGGCTGACTCAGTTCGGTTTCCTCTTGTATAAATGCAGTTGTTTGATTATAGTTTAGGAGGCAGTTTTGAGAGATAGAAGATAGTAGACATTAGAATTGAGATGGTAATAGATCCTCGCATGTTTGAGGACTTCTAAATTTTATTGTAATATCTGGCCAAAACTGGGAAGGCCTTATAGCCAGGCATGTATGGTTCTATTTGATCAAAATGTATGAAAGATCTAGCATTCTCTCTCTTACTATTGTGTTTGATAGCTTATGCATGTGTTGAGCAGGCTTGGATCATCAAGGTGTACCATCTTTTGGCCCCTACCTTGCATCACATTCTTTGTCAACATATATCAAAAGATATAAATCCTTTTTCAAATCATGCAATTGTATTTGCAAATGATCTCAAATTTAGACTCTTGCCATAATATGTAAGATGGAAAAACATGATACACTATGCCATTTAATAAATATCATGTTCTAAATGCTTAATCAATCAATGGAATGAAGAATACATTGTAAAGAGTTACATATGCCTCAAGTTGATGTACCAAATCAAAATATGCTATGATGTATTCCAAAAAAGAATACCAACAAAAGATGCACTTGGGAATACCTTTCCATCTCATTGAGATTTGACATTAATGCCAAAACATGTCAGGGAGGACAACAATTGGTTCATCAAATGATATGTCAATATCCTTTAGTGTTTGTTTCATCTAGAGTACTTAAGTGAAACATAAAGATTCTATAATGTATTTAGCTTCAACATTATATAATGATATAGAATCCTACTTACTCGACCATACAACCAACCAGGAGCTAGGGAAATAAGCTCCACCACTAGTACTTTGCTTGTTATCACCATGTCCGGCCCAATCAACATCAGTGTAAGCTTCAAAGTGAAATCTAATCCCTTTGGATATGATAATCCAAAAAAAATTGTACCCTTCAAATATCTAAAGATCTTCTTTACTGGAACAACATGTGATTCTTTCAGTTATTGCTAAAATATGGCTACTAAACAAATAACATACATAATATCGATCTAGTAGCAGAAAAATTTAACAGACCTCCAATCATTGACCTATATTTACTTGCATCAAATTTTGATGAATCATCATCTTTTTTCAACTTAAATTTGGTAACAATAGGTGTACAAACTAGTTTAGTATTCTCCAACCCAAAGAATTCTAATAACTCTTTGGTATACTTGGACTGAGAAATAAAAACTCCTTTACTGTTTTGATTTACTTGTAATCCAAGGAAAAAAATTAACTCACCAATCATAGTCATTTTGAATTCCCTCTACATCTCATCTATAAATTATTTGCACAAATCATCATTTCCTCCAAAAATTATGTCATCGACATCAACTACAACAATCAAGATTTGATCTGAATTAAATCTATAATGTAAGTTACTCTCAAAAAATATCTTTTGAAATCCTTGTCCAATTAGATACTTGTCCAATCTACCATACCAAGATCTAGGTGTCTATTACAATCCATACAATACTTTCTTCAACCTGCAAACAACATTTGCAAGACTTCCAAACTTAAATCCCTCTATTTGTTCATTTTAGACTTCTTCCTTCAATTATCCATCCAAGAATGTTGACTTAACATCCATTTGATAAACTTTGAAATCTTTAAACGCTGGAAAAGCTAAGAATTGTTAATATTTGATCATATTTGAGTATGTAATTCCTTTTAAAATTTTGATGTATATGATAGATAATTTCTCACTAGAATATTATCTAACCAATGTTGATCTCTAATAGGTGTATATAAAATTTATAGATAATTTCTCACTTGAATATTTTCTAATATATATTGATCTCCAATTGATCTATAATATTAAATCTCACTATTTAATACATATATCAATATCAATATAATTTGATATGTATAATTCTCACTAATATATAAATAAGACTTTGAATATGTATTTTACTGATATACAAAGAAGATTGAACGTGTATTGTTGCGATTATCAAAATGAAGTGGATTTGATAATACTTATATCTTTTATGTCTCATGAAGAGGCATACCTCTTTGTGAGACCAATTATGTCTCTTCGTGAGACATCCCATTAATGTTAATCATAACACAAGTCGATGTTATCAACTTAACCATTGTTAGTGATCATTGTTACTGTATAGGATAAAATAGTGTATGGGGTCCTAGGGCAATGGCTTGCACATAAAAGAGACCCCAAAGCCAATATTTTATACTTACATAAAATTGTATTGATATGGAAAGTAAATATAGATGATTAATGTTGAAATTAAGAAATAAATGTACTTACCTCTGAAAAAGAATCAGCTGAAAACCCTATCAAACGATCTCAAAAGTAGTTGATTCTTGAATTTTTGAACCGAAACTACGAGATCTACAAAACCCAAAAATCATTTTTTGAGATTGAATTGGGTCAAAATTGAGGTTGTACCTGACTAGGTCAGGACCAAGGTTGTACCTAACCAGGTCAGGTTCGAGGTTGTACCTGACCAAGTCAAGTTCAAGGTCAGGTTTGACCCTCATAAAAGGTCAAATACCACATTCTTTATTTGAAGTCTGATTCTGATTCTATTCACAGGTCTCAGAAGTTCACCGAAAAGGGTATCCAAATTCGCTCTCAGATCTAAAATTCTGCACCTGTACCTACAAGAAAAAGAGGGTTTTTGTTTGTTTGTTTGGGGGGTTTGCCTTGGTCAAACCCTAGTTCGGAATCAACCTTAATAGTGAAATTGAAATGAAGAATGCTAGCAAGTAGTAGAAGTAAATCTAACAATGAAGCTATGCAATTCAATAGATAATGCAATTGTATTTGAAATGTAATCAAGTATGTTAATATGAAAGCTTGAACATAACATCAACAAATGTAAATCAAACCTCCATGGTTGTATGCTTGAAATCCATCTTGAGGGAAGAATGAAATGGATCTTGAAGATGAAAAAAAGGATCTTGAAGGAAGATCACACCATCATGATGGCTAGATCTAGGGTTTGAATGATGAATCTTGAATGCTTGAACCAAATCCCTTCGATGGCTTGAATGCTTGAATCCTTGATCTTCAATGGAGAACTTGGATGGATAAGAGTACTTTAATGCTTTAATGGATGCTTGCTTGAATGGAATGCTTGCTTGATCACCTTGAAAAAAATCTTGAGAGCTTGATCATGAAATTGCTTGAAGATGAGATGTGAAAATGAGAGAGGAAGGCCTCCTTTTATAGTGATCTAGGGCACAATCCTCTAGAGGGGTCACCTTGGGGAATTAAATTCCAATTATGCCTCAAACCTATAGGAATGGACCTAAATTAAATATAATTTAAGAGTTTAACATTTTAGAGACCAAAATAGCGGACCCGGAGGTGGGAAAACCATTATTTCTGAAACCTGACAACCAGAGATCCTGAGACCTTGAAATTTGAACCTAGGGTCAAGGACAAGATTGAACCTAACTAGGTTAGGGTCAAGGTCAACCTTGACCCCTTTAGGTTGATTTTGACCTTAAGGTCATAGATTTTAGGGTTTCAGTCAGAGTGAGAAACAGGAGGTCCCGAGGGTGCCCGAAGACCTAGAAATGATGCCAGAATAGGGTAGAGTGCCAAGGAGAGGCACAAAATCCTATGATGAACATGATGAAGTCTAGGAGGACCTATTTTTAAGTCCTACCTAGAAAATAGAGCCACAAAAGAGGGAAATTTAGGAGAATCCTTAAGATCCTAACCCTAATTTCACCTAGAATGAAGCAGAAAAGAAGTGGAAAGAGGGGAGAAAGCCAGATCAAAGAAAAGATCAATTCAAGGCATTTGAGATGACCCCAAACCAGTTACTCAGAGGGATAAATTCTCTTAACATGGAAGTGCTTCCATTTTAAGACGATACAGTTACCTTATGACAACTAATATCAATATCAGACCACAACAATGTGAATATTGAACTGAATGAAGTTTGGAGATTAGTTGATCTCGATCGATGATGTCATTATTGATATTGATAATCATAGTCAACATTATCATTATTGATAATGATCTCAATCACAATTTTTAATAATCGGCAATATCATTTGATAATGATCTCAAGAATTGTCGATATCATTATCGATAATGTTAATCATGGACAATAGTTGATATAATTATCGATAATGATATTCACAATTAATACCATAATTCAAATTCATTTTCAGTAAATACCATAACTGACTTTAGGTTTAATATCATTCATGGTTTTGATCGACACCATAATCGACTATATTAACAACTTAGTAATATTAAGTTGGTATTGTTATCAATTTCATTAATAATTAAAGTTGATAACAATATTAACTTAATAATATTAAGTTGATATCAACTTTTTCAATAATTTATAGTTGATAATAATATCAATTATGATATCAATATTACTTAATAGTATTAGTCATCATTAATGATAACTATGATAGTTATCAATGATAACTATCATAATTATTAGTATACTAATGAATTTGATGAATTCAACAAATGGTAAATGTTAGGAATAGTCCCAAGAGATAACTGAGAGGGGGGGGGGGTGAATCAGTTATCTACAAGATTCAATTCTTTATCCAATTAAGTATACTTAAACATAAAGCATAAACACAAAGAAAGAACACATGAACACAACATGGATATTTTGGTTACGGGGAAACCCAAATAGGTAAAAACACCGATGGGACTTGATACCCACTAATATTCTGTACTAGTGTATAATGATCTTTGTTAGAAGATCCTTTACCCTGTTAGGAGTAGCTTTACAATATATTAAGTACAGTAGACCTGGTCAAGGGTCAAACCCTATTAAGAGTCTTTTACAATTATCCCTGTTAGGGGAGAGGACGCACTGTCCGAGAGCTCATTGCTCAAAGGGGTGAAGGCTACAACCTTCTGAATAATAGATACACACTATATCTGGATCTTGGTGAATTGCGCTTTGACCTATTGTTTGGATTAGTTCCAATGTATAGCACAAATACTTTACTTGGTCACATAGACCTTCTTCTGATGGCTCAACACTTCACACACTCTTCTCTGCTCTACTTAATCAACCATGAACCACACTACATCAATCACAAATGACTGCCTATAAATATCTTTCCTCTAAATGATATAATCAAGTCAGCCTATTAGAACCACCTTGAAATCATAATAGAGAAACCATAACAAACTTCTATAAACATTATGTCGGCTTTACTATGCACGCAACACAATCTAAGAGCTGTCCAAATAAGATAATTGTAGATGCACGCTACACACTGTCGACTCTACCAAAACAACCGTAACTTTCTCCACAAGCTGAATTAACTCCTGCGCTCTTAACCAAACATCAATAACTATTCTATAAGCTTAACTCCAAGGGCGCATACCCTAAAGATAGGTGCAACTCAAGAACCAATAAAATCTCTGTCAGCTCCTTTGAATAAACATAGGAAATTGCTACTGGCAAATAGCGACTGCATAACTTCACTTCCACTGAATATCTGACTATGTGTCCATAACTAAAACATCGCTAACATGTGTTCAACATATATCCAAGTGTTCAAGGCTCCATGATAATTAAACAGACAACCATACACATAACACTGCCTGTAACTCTATTAGGAACAATGTTGACACACGTTGCTATATAACTATCTCTACTAACAGTTAACCTCTGCGCCCATGATATCATGTTGATATCATGTCCATGCTACATATACTAAAATCTCACTACATAAGACTTTCATGCATGCTACTTTCCATATGTTGTCATCAATGACAAACATACAGTCAATACTGGTCTACTGGCAAATCTCCAACAATCTCCCCCTTTGGCATTGATGGCAACATGTGGAATGAAAAACCACCATCAACCCAAATGAACATTTCTTTTATAACATTCTCCATTTCCTCTTCAAAAACTCCCCCAAAGATGAATCCTCCATCTGCTGCAATATAACTGAATATTGCTCCCCCTAAGTATATTACTCCTTATGTTTTTCATGACTATGTATACTACTCCCCCTTTGACATCAATGGCAAAGGGAACCATTCATTTTAAGCATCGGTACTACTCCTAAGGTAGATTAGTCAACCTTCCATTAGTCCCTAAGGACTGATACCTTTCCTTCTTCCTTCTAAGCAGAATCAGGGAAGGGAATTACTTCCAACTTCTCCTTGAGATACTCAAAAGTATCCTTAGGCAAGGGCTTTGTGAATATGTCTGCCAGCTGATCTTTAGTATTCACATAGTCCAGCTTAACTTCTTTCTCTACCACTTTCTCTCTTAGGAAATGATACTTGATCTCAATGTGCTTTGTCTTTGCATGCATCATAGGGTTCTTTGACATATTGATAGTACTAGTGTTATCACAATGAATAACAATAGGATAATCAATCTGAATTCCAAAATCTTTTATCATCTGCTTGATCCAAACAATTGTAGAACAATTCAAGGCTATTGCAACATACTCCACTTCTACTGTTGACTGAGAAATACAATTGTGTTTCTTTCTTTTCCAAGTGACAAGTCTATCACCAAGAAACACTGCTCCACCTGATGTACTCTTTCTATCATCAACACATCCTGCCCAATCTGCATCAGTGTACACATGTAACTCAACATTTTCTGAATTAGGATACCATAGACCATAGTCTATAGTGCCTTGTAAGTATCTAAATATCCTTTTTACTACCATGAGGTGACTTTGTTTAGGCTCTGCTAAAAATCTTCCAACTATACCGACTGCATTGGAAATATCAGGTCTAGTTTGAGTAAGATAAATGAGATTTCCAATCATAGACTTGTACAATGTTATATCAACTATTGGTGATTCATCTTTCTTTGTAAGCTTGCATCCAGTGATCATAGGTGTCCCTATTGGTTTGCAATCATCCATCTTGAATTTCTTTAATATTTCTTTCACATACTTAGACTGATTAATGAATATACCTTTCTTTGTCTACTACACATTCAATCCTAAAAAGTACTTGATAGGACCAATCATACTCATTTCAAATTCATTCTGCATCTCCTTAGAAAATTCAGCACTAAGTTCAAAATTACCTCCAAAGATAATGTCATCAACAAATATAGCTACAAGTAACAAACCTTCAGATGTCTCTCTAATGAATAGATTACAATCTGTTGCTCCTTTCTTGAATCCAATCTTCGTTAGGTATCCATCTAGTCTCTCATACCATGCTCTAGGGGCTTGCTTAAGTCCATAAAGGGCCTTCTTCAATCTGCATACCATATCAGGTCTATCTGATAAGGCGAATCTTTTAGGGTGCTCAATGTATACTTCTTCATTCAAATCTCCATTCAGGAATGCTGACTTGACATCCATCTGATAAACTTTGAAGTTTTTGACTGTAGCATAAGCTAGAAATAACTTAATAGCTTCTAATCTTCTCACAAGTGAAAATGTGTCTGAATAGTCAATGACTTATCTTTGCGTATATCCTTTACATACTAACCTTGCTTTTTTTCTTACTACTGTACCATCTTCATTCATCTTATTTCTGAATATCCACTTTGTACCAATCACATTCTTATCACTAGGTCTTGGGACCAGTTCCCAAGTGGCATTCTTAATAATCTGATCAAGTTCTTCTTTCATAGCATCATGCCAATCTGAATCATTACAAGCATCTTCAACACTTAAAGGTTCAATCTGAGATAGTAAGCATACCATATCACTGCTAGCTGAGTTTTTTTCTTGTGATCTTGTTAAGACTTTGTCGCTCTAATCTCCAATGATGTCTTTCTTGGAATAGTTTCTAGATGTAAACTTTGGAACCTTAGTTGATGTTGACTCATCAGCCTTAGGAGTTTCTTCCGCACTTGTCTCAGGGTCATTGAACAACACATCAATGCTATCAAACATTTCTTCAATAACTGTCTCACTAGAAGAGGGTCTGGGTTCTTCTTCAATCATGGGTGAGTAATCATGATATCTTTCTTGAACCATGAAATTTTCATCAATCTTAACATGAGCACTTTCAATGATCTTTTTCAATCTTAAATTGAAACATCTATAGGCTTTACATTTAGTAGAGTAACCAAGAAAAATACCTTCATCACTTCTTGCATCAAACTTGCCTACTGCTTCATCCCTCTTGATGTAGCACTTGCTTCCAAAGATTCTGAAGTATTTTGTTGTGGGAACATTACCAAACCAAAGCTCATATGGTGTTTTGTCAGTGCCAGGCCTCAATTGAATTCTATTGATGGTGTAGATTATTATATTGACCGCATCTCTCCAATAGGTGTGTGCAACTTTTCCTTCTATCATGATGGTGTGCATTGTATCAAGGATGATCCTATTCCTTCTCTCTATAATTCCATTTTGCTGAGGGGTTCTAGGTGCACTTAACTGTCTCTTTATGCCATGTTCTTCGTAGTACTCAGAGAATCTGTCAAAGGTGAATTCTCCTCCTCTATCCGATCTCAAACATTTTATCTTTAATCCAGATTCATTCTCAACCTTAGCTTTGAATATTTTGAACTTATCAAATGCTTCTGACTTATCTTTCAAGAATGCAACCCACATCATCCTAGTATAATCATCAACAAACAAAATGAAATACCTTTCACCATAGTATGATCTTGTTTGAGTTGGACCACATAGGTCTGTATGAATCAGATCCAACTTGTTCTCTGCTAAATTATGCTTGCTCCTGAATGAATTCCTCACATGCTTTCCCATCACACATTCCCTGCATATAGTATCAATTGGCTTTGTTATGCTAGGTAGATCTCTTATAGGCTTAACATTGCTTATCTTTACTATGTTATCAAAATTGATATGACATAGTCTTTTATGCCACTACCAACTGTCATCAACTTTAGCAACAAAACAACTTGCTTTTGAATTGAGTTGAAAAACATTACCTCTTGTCTTTGAGCCTGATGGAATCATAACACCATCTTTTTTGTTAATGAGGCATTTGTCATCTTTGAACTCCAACTGACATCCTTTTCCAAGTAACTGACCAACACTAAGAAGGTTATGTTTCAAACCATCAACATACAGAACATCGTCAGTACTGTTCTTTCCATCCAAGGTGATGGCTCCTCTACCAACTATTGGTTTAGGAGTGTTATCTCCAAATCTAACCATACCACCATTGTATTTGTCTAGATGGACAAATCTTCCTTTATCACCTGTCATGTGATGTGAACAACCACTATCTATAATCCAGTCTATCCTTATATCTTCTTGGGAAATCAATGCTAGCTCTTGATTCACTTTCTCATCTTTAGGAACTGACTTACTATTCATTTTGTCTACAATAGCAATGAATCCAATTTATTCTTCACCTGATTCATCATCTGAAACTCCATCTCTAGCAAAGTAACATTCCTTAGAGTACTTAGGTTTGTAATCCTTTTTGAACTTTCTAGCTCTAGTAGGACACTTACATGCAAAGTGACTGATCTTATTACATGAAAAGCATTTAAATGGAAATTGACCTTCATATTTTCCTTTTCCTTTCTTTTATGTTTTAGAAATCATAGCAATAAAATCATCTAAAGTTTTCTCTTCATCATCATCATCAAAATTACCAAAAGTGTTTGCAGATTTCTTACCATGAATTGTAGCTTTGAAGGCTGTCTCACTTTTAGGTTCTATCTTCAATCTTGAAATCTCAAAAGCTGAGATTTTGTTAATCAAGGTCTCTCTCTTGAAATTAGATGTAAGTTGCATGGTCTCATCAAGGATATTTATCTTGCTTTCATATTCTGGAGTGAGGGTAGTCATCAACTTGTCCATAATATCTTCCTCAGAGATCTCTCCACCATTGTTCCTAATTCCAGCAACTGCTTCTTTGATCCTTTGATTATAAGCTCTGATGTTTTCTTCAAGTAGCATCTCTAATGCATTGAATCTTTTCTTCCATGTCTTTCTGCATGCATCCTTTGCTTTTTTGTCTCCTTCAAATATGTCTGCTAGGTACTTCCATATCTTATGGGCGGTGTCTACCTTCTTTATCTTTGAAAACTCACTATCAGATAGGGTGTTGATAAGGGCTTCTTTAGCTATAGCATTCTAATGAAACAATTCCTTTTGTGTGTTAGTAGCATCATCCTTTACAAGGTCTTCTAAAGTAGAAATCTTGGCTTCTTTGATAGTTACATTAAAAACTTCAAAAGCAATGCACTGCAAATGAGACACCATCTTGTTCTTCCAATCAAGATAGTTCTCTCCATCAAACTTAGGACTCTCTTTCCTGAAGTATGCCATCTGATCAACCTCAAGTTGTTAAACTTTCTCTTCGAGGCACTTGGCTCTGATACCAATTGTTAGGAATAGTCCCAAGAGATAACTGAGAGGGGGGGGGGGTGAATCAGTTATCTACAAGATTCAATTCTTTATCCAATTAAGTATACTTAAACATAAAGCATATACACAAAGAAAGAACACATGAACACAACACCAATATTTTAGTTACAAGGAAACCCAAATAGGTAAAAACCCTGATGGGACTTGATACCCACTACTATTTTGTACTAGTATATAATGATCCTTGTTAGAAGATCCTTTACTCTGTTAGGAGTAGCTTTACAATATATTAAGTACAGTAGACCTGGTCAAGGGTCAGACCCTATTAGGAGTCTTTTATAATTGTCCCTGTTAGGGGAGAGGACACACTATCTGAGAGCTCACTACTCAAAGGGGCAAAGGCTACAACCTTCTGAATAACAGATACACACTATATCTGGATCTTGGTGAACTGCGCTTTGACTTGCTATCTAGATCAGTTCCAATGTATAGCACAAATACTTTACTTGGTCACATAGACCTTCTTCTGATGGCTCAACACTTCACACACTCTGCTTTGCTCTGCTTAATCAACCATGAACCACACTACAACAATCACAAATGATTTCCTATAAATATCTTTCCTCTAAATGATATAATCAAGTCGGCCTATTAGAACCACCTTGAAATAATAATAGAGAAACCATAACAAAATTCTATAAACATTATGTCGGCTCTACTATGCACGCAACACAATCTAGGACCTATCCAAATAAGATAATTGCAGATGCACGCTACACATTGTCGGCTCTACCAAAACAACTGTAACTTTCTCCATAAACTAAATTAACTCATGCACTCTTAACCGAACATCAATAACTCTTCTATAAGTTTAACTCCAAGGGCGCATACCCTAAAGATAGGTGCAACTCAAGAACCAATAAAATCTCTGTTGGCTGCTTTAAATAAACATAGGAAACTGCTACTGGCAAATAGCAACTGCATAACTTCACTTCTACTAAATATCTGACTATGCGTCCATAACTAAAACATCACTAACATGTACTCAACATATATCCAAGCGCGCAAGGCTCCATGATAATTGAACGGACAACCATACACAAAACACTACCTGTAACTCTATCAGGAACACTGTTAACACACGTTGCTATATAACTGTCTATACTAATAGTTAACCTCTGCACCCATGATATCATGCTAATATCATGTCCATGCTACATATACTAAAATCTCACTACATAAAACTTTCACACATGCTACTTTCCATATGTTGTCATCAATGACAAACATATAGTCAGTACTGGCCTGCTGGCAAATCTCCAACAATAAGATCATCATATTATGAAATATATAATCACATTATATCTAAAGAATGAGAGATATCAAATTCTTAAGGCCAATAGGCCAATTAAGAATTTGATTTCACCGTATTGGCCTTAAGAATTTGATTTCATCACTTATAATAATTTGAATGAAGCTACGAACATTAACAAGAATATCCAGATTGCTTCCATCTAGGAAATAGGGTCACATGTTTTATCAAAACCAATACCTTCAATCTGAGTGTAACCCTTGAAATTTACTTATTTCTCATTACCTTTCCATTTTCATCTAGCTTGTTTTTGAATACCCACTTTGTTCCAATTATACTTTTTTCTGTCAGTCTGCACACAAGTTCCCAATTCTATTTTTCTATATATAATCAAGTTCTTCTTCTATTGCCTTTACCCAATTTTGATCATTGCATGCTTCTTCCAAATCTTTGGTCCAGTCTCCATGAGTAAACATAATAAAACCTATTCTTGATTTGATCTACTTCTTGTGATAATTCCTTTAATCTTATCTCCAATAATCTAATTTTTTGAATGATTTCTCTATACATTGGGGTTTTAGTTGTACATTCCAGAGCCTTCTTTGTCTCTTATTCTTCGTTCTTGCCTTCTTTTCCTTTTTTCTCAAAGTCATATAATTCATATTCAATATATTTCTTAGGATTTCTTTGGATATCATCATCAACTTTTATATTCTCACTTTCAACTATCTTTTTCAGCCTCTTGTTGTAATACTAGCACACGTTTCTTTTTGTAGAATATTCCAAAAATATGCCTTCATCATCTATGTTGTCAAACTTTCCAAGATTGTCTTCATCTCTTCGAATATAGAATTTACTTCCAAATTTTTTGAAGTATTTCACTATGGGAGCTCTCACATGTCATGGCTCAAAAGATGTCTTACCATATCTCCTCCAATTTAGTACTTTGTTAAGTGTATATAGTGTCATTTGTATTGCTTCTCTCTAATAAACCTTTAGTAAGCCTACTTCTTTGATCATTATTCTAGTTGCCTCTTGGACTATCCGGTTCATTCTTTCTACTACTCCATTCTGGTGTGGTGTTCTAGGGGTAGATATAGGGGTAGATAGTTGTCTTTTAATGTCATGTTTCTCACAGAAATTGTTAAATCCATCAAAAGTAAACTCTCCTCCTCTATCAAATCTTAAATATTTGATTTTTCTATCAACCTCATTATCATCTCTTTCCTTAAATATCTTGAATTTCTCTAATGCCTCTGATTTTTCTCTTAAAATGAAACCCAAGTTAATATGGAATAATCATCAATTAAAATCATGAAATATCTCTCACCATGTAATCTTTTTGTTCTACTTGGACCACATAGGTTAGTGTGTACAAGGTCCAACAGTCTAGTAGATGAAGGATCTTCTCCTTTGAATGTCTCTCTTGTCTATTTCCCTTCTTGACATCCTTTGCAAATAATATTGCTTGGTTTGGTCAGTCTTGGAAAATCTCTGACTATACATGTTGAACTTATCCCGAGAAAAGCACACCAAGATGGTGTGCAACAAAGAGGCCAGCCACCCAAAACAATAGAAAAACACCCCTAACATGATTAGCTTACTTTAAATTCAAATAACCCAATCGTGCTAGTTAATATGGTTGAATAATAAGGTTGAGACTTGGAAGCTTAATTTCCCTCATTTTTCACATGTTTTGTTCTTCAAAATAGGTTTCTCAACTTCATCATCGTCAAGTTTACACATCATCAATTGGGTGTTTGTAAAAGTACCACCATAATTAACAAATTATAGTTTAATTTATTTTACCAGTGTCTCTATAGTTCTCAGAGACATATGTGTACCATTTTTTTAATATCTTTTGACCTACTTGACCAAATTCAAAATAAATTATATATTATTGTTGTGCACTTGATTCTTTACACTTTTAAAAAATTAATTTGTATTTTGTTATTATTTTGATGCAAGTTATGTTCTGCACATGAGGAGGCATCCAATTTTCAAGATGTGCCCACTTTAAAAAATTATCAAAAAAATTATTGAACAAAAAATTACAAAAAAATGGACAAATTTTATCTCACTCTTAACTATCTTTCTACCAAAAGGTTTCTTAAAACACTAAATCTAACTATGACTTTTTGATGCGCATGCTAGATACTATGTTATATTTTAAGAAACAAATAAGGAATAGTTTTTCATGTGCATAGGATTTGACCCTCTTAATCTTATCCATTTTAAAAAAATCAAAATTTAAAAACTATATTTAGAGTACTACAATTCTTGTTCTTTTCACATCTTCTATTTTGAGAACATGGCTCTCATCTGTTCAAAGTTTAGGTTTTCCTTATTTCAAAAAACAAAGTGGCCACTTATACCTATTTTTTGCACACCATCTTGGGGCACTACGAAGTTGTCAAAGTTGATGTGACACATCCTCTGATGTTAGAGCCAACTATCACTAGATTGAGATAATAAGAAACTCTTTGTAGCTCCTTCTAGTTCATACATGTTTCCACTTGTTCTCTTTCAAGCTGCAATAAAAATTTTGGATCTAGACCAGATCTCACAACCATCATATTGAAATAAAACATTGTCTAGACATTTGTGTACATTTTTCTAACACTCAAAAGATTATGATATAAACCCTTCACATAGTAAACATTTTCACTATTATGTTTTCCGTCGAAAGTTATAGAACCAATTCTAACAATCTGTGTTGTTTTATCATCTCCAAATCTAATAGGACCTCCATCATATTTATCAAGTCTCACTAGATTTCGATTTCAATGTTATCATTAGACTTTTGGTAGATGTTAAAGATATCAAATCTAGGTTCTTCTTTTTCTGCCAAAAATAAACAACCCTCTTGATTTGATTCATCATTTGATATACTAGCATTTTTATTAACATAATAGGCCTTTTATTGAATTTTTTTAACATTTGTCTTGTTCCCTTTTCAGTACACCTAGTTACTAAATGACCAATCTTTTTGCATCTAAAACATTTAAGAGGTAACATACCTTTGTATTTACTAGTACCTTTCTTCAGCTTTCTTGTAAAATTTACCTCCAGCTCATCTGAACTGTCATTATCTGGATCATCCTCTGTCGTTGTGACTTTAAAGGCTATTTTAGATTTGTCCTTCTCTTTTCCAAATTTCCTCAACTCAAATGCGATCAAGGTGCCAAATAGTTTCTCTTTGGTAAACTTTTTTTAATCATAAACTTCCTTCATAGTTGAGATCTTATCACGGTATCTCTCCAGCAAATTCATCAGAATCTTCTCCATAAAATCTAAATATTAGTCAGAGTGCCTCTTGATTTTTTACTTCATTTACAACATTATCAACTCTCTAAAAGTAACTTGCTATATCTTCACCTTCTCTCATTCTCAGATTCGCACATCTGCACTTAGTTGTCAACCTCTTTGATAACTTGACTCTGTCATTTACTTCATAGATCTCTTTCAACTTTCCTCAAACTTCATAAATAGTATTCAAAGAAATAACTTTTGTTAACTTGGTCTTTGATAAAGCACTAAAGATTGCATACCTTCCTTTTTCATTTTCCTCATAGACTAAAATCTCATATGTAGTAGTAGGACCATTTGTACCGATGCAACATATTTTGTCTCAACACCTTTCCAAGTATCGTTGCTTATAGAAATCATGTAAGCTCTCATCTGCACTTTCCAAAAATTGTAGTTAGATCCATCAAACGTAAGAATTGTAAATCTATGCACCATTAGATCTACCTCAAGCGCTTAATCTCTTCTTCAAGGAACCAAAGCTCTAAACTAATTGTTGAACAATCCAGATAACCGAGAGGGGGTGAATTAGTTAACATTAAATAATTTTCTTAACCTTAATTAATTCAGAGAAAACTTAAAATAATCAGATAATTAAAACACATATGAGGGTGAATGTTGAAAGTTGGGTACCAATTCTGCGGAAGTCCTCTTCAAAAAAAATTTGCAATTAGAAACAAGCACCCATTTTTTACAAATTGGGCACACGTTTAGTTTCAGGAGCCCGATCCATATTTCAAAATTGGGCGCCCATTTATAAATCGGGCGTCTGTTTCAGATCAAGCACCCAAAGTGAAATGGGCACCCGATTTTTACAAATCAGGTGCTCATTTTGAAAATGTATTTATTTATTTTTATCATTTTCTTTCTCATTTTCTCTATTTTCAAAATGGGATCACATTTTAGAGAGCTCGGGTGCCCATTTCAGCTTCTCATGCTGACCCCCTCACCCGATTTTCTCTTGTTCCAGGTACGTACAATTGCCTTTTATTTTTTTTTCATAAAAAATTGTAATTTCAAGTTATTTTTAATTAAAAACATAGATTAATGTTGTTTTATAAATTATCATATAAATTTAATTATATTTTATGTTTCAATTAGTTCTTTTTAGTTTTAATTTTCATTGTAAATTATTGTAGCAAAGTAGAACATTGTTAAAACTTTTAATTTAACCCTAGGTAGTAAAATATAAACATAAACCTATACACACTTGATTTACGAAACCCTAAGTAGAAAACCAAAACATAAATTTAGACATGTAAATAAAATAACAAACCATAGGTAGAAAAAAAATATTTACCTAAACAAAACTAAAATAAAAAAATTGTACATGTAGAAAACGTAAACCTACACACAGTTCTAAAACAAGAAACTCTCTCTCTCTCTCTCCTCTTTCTATTGCCCCCTCTCTCCCCCTCTCTCTCCCCTAGCTTTCTCCTCCTCTCTCTCCTCTCTCTTTCTATCTTCTCTCTCCTCTTTCTAAATTTTCTTTCTCCTCTCTCTCTCTCCTCTTTCTCTACTTTCTCTCTCCTCTCTCTCTCTAAAAATGTTAAAACATGTTCCAAGTCAAAACCTTTCGAAACATACAGATTTAAAAATGTCAAATACCTTGGAATCTTTTTTCAACCTTAGGTGTGTACATTCTTAAAAAAAACATTTGAACATTTGTTTTTATTGTCTTTGTAACATGTAAAATGTTTAACTTATATATGTTAATTTTTAAATTATGACATGTACAATTATTTTTATTTAAGTCTCTCTCTCTCTCTCTCTCTCTCTCTCTCTCTCTCTCAAGCTCCTCTCTCTCTCTCTCTCCACTCTCTTTCCCTCTTCTCTCTCTCCTATTTCTCTCTCCTCTCTCTCTTATTTTTTTAAGTTTTTATTATTTAAGTCATTCTTTGTAAGGTAAAATGTAATTTACAATATGTTAATTGTAAATTTTCATGTTTTTATATGTACACAGATTAAAAATATGGACGATTTTAACATTGATGAGCTTATAGATTAGCATGCACCTTCACCTCCACCGCCACCTACTGAGTTGAGAGATAGTATTAGGAAAAATGTAGACGCAATAATGAGAGATGTAAATATGATTAGGAATGATTCCCATCCATTGGCCTAGCTACTACGCATTGCAGATAGCATGCAAGGCATAGTAGATTTAGTACACACTTTAGACTCAGAGCTTGATAGTTTCCAATCATGGAGGGAGAGTATGCGTGGATATTATGGTGATGGCCTCTCTTATAAAGAGGTCAATAATTTAAAAATTACAAAACTGATATGGCATGTTATTTTTTGAACCCTAAAATGGGTGAGGAGATACTTGGCAAGAAGCCTCATATTTCTATTAGATGGTGTAGACACCCTGGTATAGCAGAGTATTTTTGGGAACGGTGGTGGATGGTATTTGACCATCCACCACATGATAATCATGAGGTCCCACTTTATTTTTTGAAACAATTATGGGGTGAATTTGAATTGGGTAGGAAACCCAATTATTTTGACATGAGAGCATTTCAGGGGCTTGGTCGGGGCATGCCAAAGGAAAGGCCAAGGCCAACTTGAGTGATAGAACTAAAAATTGTGTGCAAAATGAGCCCCTTGTTCCTCTTCCTTCTATTTTAGTTCCTACACCTATCCATCATCAAGCAGTGGACTCAACTCTCGATTCATTGAGTGCCTTTACGGGCAATTTGTTACAGCACTTGACCCAGGTGAGGGATGCCCCCAACATAGCACATGTTTGCACAAGTTGTGGGGATATATGTAGGGGTCCCCAAATTGATCCTGATGTTGCCCATGCTACCCATGGTGGATATGTTGATGATGATGGTGGCGCACATGGTGATGTCAGAGATGATATCACATCATATGTTGATTTTCTCAATGCGGGTGATGATCATCCCACAGAGGTAAATTTAATTATAATTTATATAGTGCAATATTAAATTTCATATTTATACAATTATGAACCATAACATGTGGATTTTTGGGTTAATAGAGGAGGGTTGACCCTCCATCATTCATTAGCTATCATCATATGACATCCACACCTCGAGATCTCAGTGCCCCGTTCACGGTATGCACTTTGATCTTGATACATTTAAACTTTAAACAAAATAAACTTTAATTGATAATGTGTTTGACATATTTTTTATGATTTTGTAGGGTCTCTCATGTAACATTGAGATTGGCAGTCCTTCATTCTCTGCCCCACCAGTCACCGAGAGTCAGCCACATATACCTGTAGTATGTTTTTCATTTATTAATTTTAAGTGTTTATATCTTACTAATTTATGTACAACTTTGATTCGCACTTATTTTTTTGCAAGTGTAGGCTTTTGGATTGTCTCATGTTGCACAATCACATTTACATCCCAACTCATCGATGAGATTAGCTGCATGTCACACACAGGTTATGTACATGCTTTTATTCCATAAATTTATAGTCAAGTCATATATACTTTTCTATTTATATATACTTTTCTTTTTATGTATATGTACTATAAGTTTGATTCATGCTTTATATATATTATTCAGGTCGACACCACCTATGTGTGTATGTTTAACACCTTCATGAAATTAGGACAATCAACTACAACTCTATGAAAATACAATGCAAATTTAATCTAAGAATTGAAATTAACATCCATGACATCTCATGGTTCTCTATCTAAGTTTGGTAAGTAGAGCTCTCAGCCTATTCTCTACTAGTGACACTCCTAGAATGAGAAAGTATGATAGTACTATGCTTAATCTAGCTCTCAATTCTGAAATGTGATACAAAGATCTAATTCAAATGCTCTCAATTGCTCATAAATTTCCTATAATGATGATGCTTTGCACTTGAATTCTCTAGTATCTTATTGCTCTCAAAATGACTCTTACTTATAGTAAAATCCCAAGGGTAGGGGGTAGAGTTATTTAATCATGATTTAGCTTTGGTTGAGTCAAAAACTTTGAAATGTTTTTAAATGGGAGGACAATTTAAATGTTTGTCTCAAAGGTTTGGACAAAAAGACAAAATTGAGTGGTTGAGATTCAAAGTTGAAATGTGTGATTGTGATTCAATTATTTTGGAATGATCCATGTGCTTTGTGTTCTCAATTTTTATTGGTTCCTCAAATTTTGTTGAGAGATATTAGGATTAATTAAATTCCATCAATTAATTAAATTAGCCATGTAAGGGAATAGGTTCACTTTGATTTTTGATTTAAAACTATACAATTAATTGATTAAAATCAATTATATAGTGTTTTTTTATCCCTTTAAGCTTGTATTTAATTATTTAATGTCATTATTTGATTTTTTCTTTTGATTTGATGATTTTGTCCTATTTGATTTAATAAATGTCCCTTTTAATTGATTTGATCTTTTTTTTATGAGAATTAAAGCATTTTGATGATTTCATCATTTTTAAGCACTCTGTCCATTTTTTAGTGTCTACACCACCATGAGTCTTGACATGGCTACAGGATTAAGCCAAATGCAGCCATCATTAGTATCCTTTGAGGTCATGATTAAAAGTAATTTTTCAATGTCCATTGTGTATCTAGATCTTTTACACCTAATTATTAAAAAAAAATGTACTTTTTATTTTTATAGGACTTGGTTGCATCCACTTTTGATGTAGCTGAGGGAGGACCTTCATGTCCCAATAAGGGCATTACCGAGCATGGACGCATGGTAAAATATTAAATGTTCAAATTTATATTAATTAATTTTTAAGTGAATTTCTTAATGGTCTTTTGATGATAAATTTTAATAATTTACAGGAGGATGACGACACTCAGGACTAGGCACAACATGTTGGTGCATCACAGTCCTCTTCATGTGGAGTGAAGAGGATTGCATATCAGCTAGATGACTAGAGTTAGATTATACTATTCACATGTACTTATTTTCACTTTTCATATGATGGAAATTTTATGATGGCACGTGTTATATATACTTGTTATCTTGATTTACTTATTATCATGTTATTCGGACTTGTGTTATGATGACTTCTTGTCATATTATTTTTACTTATTGTTAGATTAGGACTTGCATTACAGTACTAGTCCACTTATTATCATATATTACTTGGACTTGTTTTTAGAGTATGACTTTGTTGTGTTATTGTATATATCATGAATTGATATGATGGACATTATGATAAAGATTATTCCAAGACTTGTTATGTTATTTATCTTATTCATGGACTTTTAATCCTATTTCATGATTTTTTCAAATAGTGTTTGAATGTAGATATATGAGCTTATGTAATATGATCATTTTTAATATCAATTGTAATTAAATATCAATATCCTAAAAAAATAATCTATCTAACAACATGATATCTATTAATACATGTAATTGACAAGAACAATATTGATGTTACAAGTAATATTGACTTTGATAATTAACTATTAAAAACCATCTATAGATAGTTCAATGAGATCTATTAATTCATGTAATCAAGACAAGAACAATATCGATGTTAAATAATTACTTTATTGACTTTGATTAACTATTAAAAACCATCGATCTAACAATGAGATCTATTAATTTGAACAATGAATATGGATGCACAAATTTAAATCTATCATAATCTATTAAGTGAACATAATATGACCAATGTGCATAATTTAATATTTAGAACGAAATTAGGTCAATACAACTATGAATTTAACTTAAATATTTAAAACAAAATTAGGTGAATACAACCTTGAATTTAACTTTAATATTTATTTAAACAAAATTGGATGTTCATAAAAGTGAGTTCATGAACTTTTTACAAAACCAAAATTGGACGAATACAAGAGTGCATTATACTGCACGCATAAATAGTTCATGTCTATGTTCCTCGAGACATCCTGCATCATAAAAATAAATGTTGAAATGTTAGAATTTATACACATGTATTTAAATGTAAAGTTCATTTAAAGTCAATTTTAATTTATTTCAAATCTATATCTCTAAATTATAAATTATATGACACTTGAAATTAGACATAGATATTTATATATAGAAAAATATATAAAAATAAGACAAATTGAACAAAAACTTACATGTATAAATTTGATTGAACCTAATGTACCATCAGAATCCTCTCTTTTCTGCAATGTGTCTATGATTGCCTCGTTCTCTTCCATTAAAAGTGTCCATAATATTTTATTAGCAGGTCTCCCTTTGTATCTTCCCAATTTGATATTTGTTGCCACTACCAAATGAGAATAGTGCATAATCTTCTTTTCTGATTGGTAGTCTTTAAAAGTTGGTAAACTATTCCTTCTTGTTAGGTATTTGTATAGCCACGTACCAACTACCACAACAGACCCAATTGGATACTAAAAATCATCATCATCATCTACTTGATGACATATCAACTTTTTATTAGGTTCTACACATCGAGCTAACCAATACTTTGTCTGCTCCTCATTATCCTCGGGTGCAACAACAACATACACATGTCCTGCAAAACAAAATTAAGTACATGCACAAATCAAACTTGTTTAGAGGTTTATAATTCAAATATAATCATAAATTATATATGACATACACATGTAACTAATATAATTTAAAGATTTACAATAAATTGAATTAAATTACCAAGTTGTATGAGGTCTGAAACATGATCATAATCTTCTAATGCAAATGCATGATCCAGGTCTTCATTTATTATATCATCTTCATCTTGTGTCTCACTAGGTGTTAAGGATTTTTGTTGCCATTCTTCAGCCCATTCTGTATTCTCGCATTCTTCCCATTCACCTGCAACACAAAATTGATAGAAACATGCAAGCTCCCTAGTCCATATAGTCCAAGTGTTAGAATTAGAACTCCTAAATGAATGTCATTTAGCTTATCTGTTGATTGTATTACAATCATATCTTGAAAGGATATTCTTCTCTTTAACTAGCCAGAAAAAAACATCTGATTGTTGAGTTCTGACTTGATCCCGTAGACAAACTTGTTTTAAACCATTCAACAATTGCATGTGCATCTTTAAATTTTTATTTTTCCTCAAATTTGAGTTGCTCTCTACAACGAGCTCTCTTAACACATGCACCAAAACCATCATGTTCTCCCTTCCCGTGTCCAGCCTAAAAAAAATTTAGATATATTGGATATTTATTTTATTATGTGTCCTACTCAACCAATAAAACATTCTAGCATTCTTGAATTGCCCTGTACAATTATCTGACCATATTAGATGTTGTGTTATATGAATTTCTCTCTCCCTTAAATTTTCATAAAAGGTCTTAAAGCAATACTGGACTAACTCTGTTGAGTGTAACTTATTATCACTCATATAGAAATGGTACTCTCTCAGTATTTTTCGATCCTCTTCTGTACTATCAGGTGCATGCCTATAGACAATATGAACAAAAATTGTTACTTGCATTGAATTATAATATTATGGTTGGATTTCATCTTGTGGTGCAAGCATGTAGTTCTTTGCAAAGTAAACGACTGCAAGTATACTACCAATTGGAAATGTATTCTTGCATATGTGAAATTGTTCATCAAGCCATCTAGAATTTTGAGAGTGTTTCACATATTTAGGTACGACCTTACTCTTGAATTCATTCATAAAAGCATAAACACTAAGTTTTTCAGTTATTAGATCGCACCGTTTTCCAACTTTTCCATCCTTTAATGGATACTCAACAGTTTTAAATATTTTTACATCAACTGATTGTTGTCCAAAATCAAATGAAATATTTTCATGCAAACATTCATCTAATAATATAAGATTTCCACATACATCACATACACCAAAAACACATGCATTCAAAAGATAAAATTGCTCATTAAGTGGGTTACAAAACAAACTTGATATGAACTCCTTTATAGTTTGAGGTGGTATATTTATACCACATTCTTGCATTTCATTAGTATGCATAGTAGAACGTATAGATCGAAAAATATCATAATGATAATGAAATTGAACATGAGTTTTGCAACAACAGGTGATTCTTTCTTTGTTAATCCTTACATATCATAGTTTACATTTTAAAAAAAATCTTTGACTAATACTAATAGTTAACACCTTATCATCCACAAATTTTTTATACAATTCAGTTTGAGTCATATCCAAAAAGTGTTTTGGATGTGGATAATGAACTTTTGAAATAACTCTTAATTTAAGAACATCTTTGGCATTAGGGGATACTCTTCTATTATTGTGCCAAAATTTTTCAATCAAAGTTTTGACTTCACCAGTAAGTTTCACATCAGACTTCGGGAGTCTGCCACTAAAGGTCCATAAATGGTTTGCTGGATCACTTTCAAAGTTAACTCTTCTCTTTAAAGCTCTTTTTAAAGTTTTACAATGAATATTAAGATATCCACTTGTGTTTGAAATCATTCTTTTATCAGTAGTAGTTTTGTTTACCAAAGCTGTTGTTATTTCTCGTTGTGCCACATTACTATCTTTAGAATGAATTTTCTTTCCAATTGTGTCAAAGGCACTAGCAACAGTTGATACAACTTGTTTTAGAGACTCATCCTTCTTCTTGGATTTCACATAAATGCCTAACCTCTTCATCACTTTTCGCAATTTAGACATTTTAATTAATTGTAACATTAATTGACATTGAAACCTAAATTTCTTATTATAAAAAAGTTTTCTAAACAATCTGCTCGTGTGTGTCCTAATCTGTCTCCATGAAACCAAACCATGTAGATTGTCTAGCACATCATTTTTTATTTGAAATTGTTCATTTATTTCATTATCATTCAAAGGAGTTTCTTTCTCAATCGGTGTTTCTATGTCTACATCCACATTGTTGATTTCAATTTGAATTGGTGTTTGCTTTTTAGTTTCAATCGGGGTTTGAATTTCAGTTCCTTTATCATTATGATTAACATTACTAATTTTTGGAATTTGATGTGCAATTAAATTTGTTAATCTATTTTTAGGAATAAAATTTAAATCATTTATATTGTAACTGACTTCTAGCAATTGATGAACTTCTTTATTAGAATAAGTTACATTTGGATGTGAAGACATACCTGTATCCAATACTAGATTAGAAGATGCACCTGAATTTTATTCTTCAAACTTTGCATCCATTGTGGTGTCTTCATTGTCCTCCTCTTCTGAAACAATTGTTGAACTCGATGCTCCAACATTATTCAATTTTCAAAGTCTTTTTCTTCTTTCCCATTGTCGTTTTGCCTCCTCTCTATTTGTTGCAACCTCCTCAGTTGTCAAAACCTTCCTTAGCCTCTTTCTACATTGGTTTGATCCCATTTTTGCACCAAGATTCGAGTTCAAAAGATTCTTGAGATGTCAGATCCAAAACAAGACAAAAAAAGAGAATGTTTTGATCAAAAAAATTTGTTTGCCTGGTACGGATCATAAAAAAATGATTGAAAACTCGTCAATCATTGAGATCAGGCCCACAATCCTATTTTTGGCTGCAATGACTCTTTATGAAATGGGGCACTCGTTATTTAAATGAAACGGGCACCCATTTTTTAATTTCACAAAACGGGTGCCCATTTTTTGAATTTTAAAAAATGGGTGCCCGTTTTGTAAAACTATGAGCGGGAACCGTACCCAGTGGCTTGGTTTTTGGTTCTTGATAGGCTTGGTAGGACCAAGCCTATGCTTGGCCCTACAAAAATATGGCCAAGCCATTACACTATAAAATTTCTGCCTTGCCATAATTTTTTGGACACCTTCCCGAATGAATTTTTTGATAAAACGAAAACTCATTTTAGCTCTTATTGTGTAGATTATAAAAATATAAATTTATAGTGATGTGATAAATTTTAATATTTTTACAATATTTATTAAGCCAACATGGTACCTAAACTTAAAATACTAAGGTTGACTAAAATTTTAATAACTTTTTTAATTTTACATTTTTTGAAAAATGAGCTATATGACATCAATCTACATAGAATTTCCTTCAAATTAAAAAAAAAAAAAGATATTTGAAAAAAAGTGAAGTTATCATCAAATTATGGTGGTCGTACACCAAACATTTCAAAAATGTACTTTATGGTCAATTAAAAATTAATTTAAAAAATATTCAATAAAAAAATAAGATAAAATATGCTCATCAATCTTCAGTGTTTTAGGTACCTTTTCCCAAAAGGATTCACAAAAATACATTTATTTACTTCAAAAAAGGGTGGTCGTACATGTGTGAGGTATGATCCTAAAACATTATTTTGAAAAAGTGATTTTTAAACATGCATACTAAAATTCAATTTATACCATGTGGGTATTGAAATAAATTACATATTTTAAAAGTAGACTCCAAGCACTAAATTTTATATTACTAAAGTTTTTCAAGATTCAATCTTTAAGTGCCTCAAATTTCAACATCAATTGACAATTTTTTTGAAAAACAAAGAAAACACTTCCACTTTTTGGCCAAAAGTGGGACTCAACTTCTTGCAGCCACCCATGAACATGAAAGCACATAAACACCATACACCATGAACACTAGATTTTACATGGAAACCCAAGATGGGAGAAACCACAAAGAAGTTAATTATCATGAATAAAAATAGTGGTTAAGGTGATTTTTACAAGGGCTCACTATCAATTTTCTCACAAGGCTCGCTATCAGTAGGGCTCATTGCCCAAAAGTAATAAGGCTCATTGCTAGAATAAGAATAATAAAAGGAATCCACCACTGAGAATAACTATCACCAACAACAACAACATTAGAAGAAAGTTTTTATCTACTACCAGTTGCACTCTTGCATCTACTTCACTAATTCATAGATCTTTCCTTGTAAGATTCACACGCATTACACACATACATTCTCTCTTGCATCAAATAGAATTATCACTTTCTTATACCAAACCATGTCATATAAATGTGTAAGTCATCCTAACATAATTTAAAATAGGTTACCACAAAACATTCATGTGGTGGTAAGGAATGAAACATGGACCACACAAAACCCCCCTTTCTCAAATCAACATGCTACACATTCATTGTAATATCCATAACTAAAGAATATGATATATACGTTACAATGCAAACTATGTTCCAAAGCACAATAATCACTTTAAAGATGGGTCTGGACCCAAAGGAGTGTATCCCATTATGTTGCAAAATGAATGGAACCAGGACAAACAGACCAAAGATAGATCTTCAGAATACGACATCTAGAGCATGCTAAATTGGATCACCAAAGCATCAAAACCACATTCAAACAACCATGATATGTTGAAATCAATGAAAACATCAATAACTTAACAAAAAATAAATTCCAACAATACTATCCTGGCATGAGAAGCTGAAAGGATCTATGTAGGGAGGAAGACATCTCTCTGATTTTCTTGCAAATGAAGTGGTTGTAAACTAGTCTCACAAGGAAAAGAAACTAAACGTCCTTTTAAGGAGGCTCAAAAAGAGTAATAAAAAGACTGTCTATTATAATATTTCTCTCAAATCTGGGTAATTTTAGTATGATCCTGGCAATTATGCTCTTAATTTTGAGGAGGGTTCTTCAAACAAGGAAGAGCATTCGTTGCACACATTTTCTACCAGATTCGCATCCCCAATGGCCAAGCCACAGGAAACCCTATAGTCCTAAAACAGAAGCTGAGCTTGTTGTTATTTATGAATGTTTGTGTATATCGACCTTATACAAAACCCTGAGAAACCCTAGAGTCCTAACATATATGATAAATTTGTCATTGTTTATGAATGTTTGTGTGGATTGAAGTTGTGCAAAACCCCTCTAACAAATCAAAGAAAAAACCAAAGTTTTTGCTATTTGCATTGTTGTACATGAATGTTGTTTGGATTCACATTCATTTCTTTCCATCTACTGATTATTAGGGTTTGAGGTTTAGCAATTTGAAGGTATACTGATAGAATTGATGCTTTATGTTCTTCTAATTAGTTTTTAGCACCCACTTTATGTTTTTGTACACATGTTTGAGGCTCTTGATGGATTAGAATTTAATACGCTTTAGAATATATTTGTTTTATCAGAAGATGTCTGGTGGAAAACCATGGTTTTCCCTCATATTGCACAAGTGCTTCAGAATTGGTACCAATTAAAGAGAATTGATTGAAAGAAAAGATGATGATGAAATGGTTCTTTTAGTGGCCACATTTTGGTTCTAAATATTTCATAAGATAAGAGTATATTGATTAAAACATTAAATACTGGTCCTTCCTTGCATAGAAATATGTTTGAGTGTATTTTTGACTTGGATGGTTTCACGTTCTCATTTATGTTCAAGGCCAAATGATAAATTTTTTAACTTTTATTGTTGCCCTAAACAACACAAATCTTACACCTATATCATCTATGACACAACAGTTGAAGTGTTGTTCCCTCTGTAGTCAGCGAAAATGTTTAACATATATAATTGTTTATAATTCTTTGCAAATTTCTTGAACATTCAGTACGAAAAATGTGTTTATACTAGCAAAAAAGACTACAAACCAAAAAAAAAACCTAATTAAGCCGATAGGCTTTATGTGGGAGCTTTGCTCCCGGAAATGACTTATTTCTCCCGAAAAATTGTCAGCCCTATCTCTGATTTTCATTTTCCAGCTATGGATAGGTATTTGTCTTTATTTCCCTATTTTTTCATTCAATATTTCTCAAAAAATCTAAAAGCAGTAATAGCAACTTCAATATTTCCCAAAAAATCTGAAAGCAATAATAGCAACTTACCTTCTTTTTATCCCTATTTTTTTTTTCAGCTTATCAAAATTTGAATTTTTTAGTGAACAAGAATGGTAAATTTCAGGAGAATATCATATTTAAGAAAGCAAAATGCTATGATTTGGTTCAGTTTTCCAAAAGGTCCCACCTTTTCCACTCTACTATTTCGGTTCCTTTTTATTGTTTATCAGTTTCTTTACAATTTGCTAACCTATTTTTCCTTTGCTTCAATGGATTTTTTTTTGGGCTATGGAAGATTGGTTTATGTATCCTATAAGTTTTGGAAAATATGGGTATTCATTTGTCTTATTTTTCTTGCTCCATTTTGTGATTTTTTAGCTGCGAACTTTATATGTTTTATTTTTCCTTTGTTTATAGAAGCTAATTATTCATCAAATTTTATTAAAACTGGTGCATAAAGCTCTTTGTAAGATTGCTTTCAAAGATTTGCATTTCTTCCGCAGACATTTTTTTGTTTGCATGTTCATTATTTGAATGTTCGTTAATAAAATAAAATAATTTTCATTTAAATAGAGAAATAAACAAGTTAAATCGTGTTTGGTGTTACCTAGACGAGCTCTAAATGTTTAAACATATTTCATGTAAATCTTTGTGGATTTAAAATGGAAAATGGTCTCTGCATGCATGTTTGTTATTTTAGATGAAAATATTCCCTATTTGAAATAGGTTATTAGGAGGTACAATGACTAAAATATCACATATATGCATGTTTTTGTAACTGTTAGGGGCAGACTATAAATTTATAAATTTATTTCAATGTTTATGTTTTTAAAGGGTTAAGTATATATCTTGCTCGTAAAGAATTAGGTAGTTTTGATTTATTCAAATGCACAAGCTGTACATTATTAAAAAAAAAGGTTAAAACGAAAAATAAATGTATAACACATGTAATATGGTGTAGAGCAGGGCTAGAATTTGATGGCCATAAAATCGTAAATATGACATTTGAAATTATTAATAAACTGTAAAAATTTATTATTAATACTATAGTATTTAATAATATAAATATATATTATTTTATAATAGTAAAAATAAAATAAAATTTATTTATAATAGTAATACATGAATATTTCTAATTTTAAAAATATTTTAATATAAATTTAGAAACTTCTTTTTAGTAATAAATTGTTAGACAATCATCATTAATATATATCTTTTATATTATTTTTAAAATAGAATGTTTGAATTATATAAATTTATTTAGTAAATTTGAGATTTTAACATATATTACTAATTTTTAATATTAGTATATACAAGTTTCTATATTTTTTCATATATTTATATTATTTTATAATCTTTTTAAAATAGAATTTGAACTTAGAAACTTGCAATATTAATCTGAAATAAATCGTTTGTACTATTTTATTATAAATACAATGTTTATTACATTTGATATGTATAATTAATTAAATTGATTAAATATTTAAATTTTAAAAAATTTAATATAATTTATTTCTAATTTTTTAAAAATATTTTCAATCAATATATTTCTGAAAAGGTAAAATGAATGGCATTAAAATGATCAACCTCTCATTAAAAAAATTCATTTATTTTTGGTAGTTTGATGTGATATACAAGAGATTCAAAATAGTATGCATTTATTTCATCATGTTTGAGAGATTGATCCCATGTGCAAAAACCCACAAAAACATGCACATTCTTTTACCTCTTTTTCATCCTATTTGAGAGATTATTCTGATATACAAAACACCCAAAAAAGAACATGCATTTATTTCCTCTATTTTTCATCTTGTTTGAGAAAAGTTATGATATGAAGACTCACAATTGCATTCACACATTTTGATTATGTGGTTGTATTTTGCATTTTGTGGGAATAATTCAACTAAATTCTGTTAGAGAGATTTTTGCCAATCATGTCTATCTTGAGCTATGCGTATGTTACATTTAGTATACGTGTTTTCCTTGTGCTTGCCCAAGGCTATGAACAATTTGATCCCATAAGGCATGGCCCAAGCAATACCCAACAACATCACAAGCTCTAGGTTTTCAATTGTGTCTTCATCATAAGTTGAAGGCAAGTGACCCTAGAATTATTGGGCAGCCTATTTTGTTTAGATTCCAGAATTTTTCTATAAGATAGACATCATTCACTATTATGTTGCCTTGTTATTTACCAGTTTATAAATCATGACGAATTGGAAAATTTATTTTATTTCATTGATAGATTCTGCACATGTATGCGTAGGAAATTTGTATTGATGTATCACATGCAAGTTGTGGAACTTTTAATGATGCCAACAAAGGTTTCAGTAGTTGTGTTTATTTTTATCAACAACAATAATGAATGAAAAAATTTAGATACATTTGTAAATCTGTCTTTTTGTTCCTGAATCATTGTTTTGGGTTTTGAGCAAATCCAAGTTCAACTATCTTACATTTGTAGCTTACCGCTCACTTGATACATAAGAGAGAACATATATGGACTTTGGTAACACTTAACACAATATCATTAACTAAACAATTTTATTTTTGGTTTGACTAAACAATGAAATTGTACTTGCCAATACAACAATTTTAAATCATTCTTATAAATATTATTTTCCTCTTCATGGAATACTCTAACTTTTCACTATTGATTTGTTGTAGCAATCTCTTGCATTATAAATTTAATATATTTAACATCATGACGCTGGTTAAATTTAATTGGAAATGCCCCATGTCAAATTATAAATTACCTTAAATTTATGCTTTGCCATTACTTTTACTAGGGGCACCTGAATTGTTCACCCTAATGGGGTGTTAGGAAGCTTGGTTTCAAATGTCTCTCAAAAATACTATCATCTTATTAAAGCTCTAGGAAATCATTTTTTTTGTTTCAATTAGCATTTATGAGCAATTTTACACATTCTACAAAACAAATCACTCCTATCGGCTCTTCGTTGCATGTACAAAAACGTGCAACTGCTAGTTTAGAAGTATATAACCAAAAGACACCTAATATAAAATAATATATTCCTTGAAATTATCACTTCTAATATAGTTTCTATAAATAGGAAAGAAAGGCTGATGTTCATTACTTGTCTTATACATCACCACATGTTCCAACCAACTAATTTTGGTATCAAAAAAGCCAGAAAAATGTTTGTACGCAAAGAATAAAATGGAGACAATCGGGTTGAATGGATAAAAAGGAGACAAGGACATCACAATAGGATATTACACGTGGCAAGGCATATTCCACGTGCGAGTCGGCCACAGACTCTCTTAAGTTCACCGCTAAATGAATTTTTATTTCGCTTCCGCCGAGGAGCATCTCTGTGCTGATCTGGCATCTTGTTTAACCGTCGGATGAGACTTCTTTTAATCCAACGACGAATGAAGCAATCAGGAGCGTGCCTGGCCCAGCATGGCACAAGTTTAATTGTGTTGGATGTATGTCCTCACGAGTTTTGCATTAGGCGTCGGCGCTCATTGGACCAGCTATACATAATTTGAGAAATAGCCAATGAAATATCGCCAAGTATGGCCACGTAAGAGATGGAAAAAGCTAACTGACCGAATATTGCTTCTCTATTTATATTCCATGGCGCCTGAATCAGACATTGAATTGGTATTCATTCAACATTGAAAGACGCCTCTGCAGAGCGTTGAAGGGAAAAAAAACCCTCTTTGGCAGTCAAAATTCTTTGATTTCAATAAGCTTTTTTTGAATTGCAATTGTTTTTCTCGGTGGATTAGTAGATTTTTTCAGATGGAGTGTTCTGCCATGGCTATCAACAGGGGAGCAATGGCGGGCAGTAGTAATCCTGCAACTAATTTGGGGAATTTTTCTTCGTCGTCACTGAGACGACTTGCAATGAATTCTGTGTATCATGATCGGAGCCATTTGCAATATTATGCTGGAGCTCTCAAGGTCTACTGCGGAAAGAAGAATAAATTGGAAAAGCAAAAGCTCAAGGGTCTCTCTGCTCTGCACGATGGATCTTTATCAGAGAAGAGAACGACCAAGCTTCTGGAATTAGTTTCTATGGATCTTGCGGCCCTGTCAACTAAGATCTCTGAGAGCGGAGATGCGGAGAAACCCCTCGTAGAACAAGTCAGGCAACAAATTTTCTCGGTAATTTGATCTTCCTGAACCAAATTCTATTTCCCTAATTTTCTCAGTAATTTGAAGTTCCTGTAACATATTCTCTTTAACCTTTCAATGAAAGTATGGATAGCGTGATATTAATTGATTATTCTACTGATTTGTAGGAAGCTTTGGAGGTTCTGATGACTCAATTGGAACAAGAGAAGGCGGAGAGAAAACAGAGGAAGAAGGAAAAGAAATTGCAGAAAGCGGCGGCAAAGGCTCAAAAGATGCAGCAGGGAAAGTGTGAAGAAAGTTCTTCATCGTCCTCTGAATCGAGTGACGGTGAATGTGACCAGATCAAAATGGCGGATCTCCGGATGAATCGGATTCCTGAACAGGAGGTTTGCGCTGACGTCATGCCTGCTAAATTGTTGGAAAACCCTCTAAATATAGGAGGATTGGACCGGGAATTTGCAGAGACTAAGGAAAAATTAGGGCTCCGCGGAGTGGAGATTGCAGAGGATTTGCAGCGGCAGGTGCAGGTTTGCATGGGAGGAAAGTGCAAAAAAATGGGATCTGAGCAATTGCTGGCTGCGTTTGAGGAGAGCATACAGAAATCTGGAATGGGATGTGCAATTCAGGCTGTGGGCTGCAAATGCATGGGTAAGTGCAAAAGTGCACCCAATGTGAAGACGCAGAATGAATTTTCCAAAGAATTGCATGTGGGGGTTGGGATTGGAGATGTAGATTTGGTTTTGAATCACCAGTTTGGATTGAAACCAGAGAAGGATGAATTGAAGGAGAAGATCCTTGTTCAATCTTGATCTTTTCTTTTCTGGGTTCTACGAATTTACGCTCCATAGAATGTGGACGTATTTTTTGAAATTGTATATAAAAATTTCAATCTCATGCAAATAGTATTTTTTATTCTTGTCCTTGAATTGAGATCGCCTTTTTATCTCTGAGTTTGCTGGAGTGCCGTTTTTATGAGTTTGAATCACCACTTCGGCTTAAAACCTGAGAAGGATGGATCGAAGGACAAGTTGTTCAATCTTGAATTTTTTATTTTTTCTTGACTTTATTTCCCATAGAATATGGCAGAATTCTTTAAAATTTTATTAAAATATTTCAACGCCCTACAATCAATTTTTCTTTTTCCTTGAATTGCGGATTGCCGTTTTTATCTATGAATTTGTTGGCGTGCCGTATCGGTGACCTCGAGCGTGCAAACATAGATAATGGATTATCCTAATGATCTTGACAGCCCCTTGCCAAATTTAAAGTAAATAGCTAGAATTATGGGCCCATATCTTTAAAGAATTATATCCCACTTGAGTCTTAAAATGGACAACAATGATTGGCAATGTTCGAACAAGGAAGCCCTTGGTAGAGAGGATATAACTTCAAAAGTAAGTTTTAGCGGGTTGTTGACCTAATAGTCTAAAATCTATATTGTATGTGTCTAGAGAACATTGAGGAAGTTATGTATAATTTAGCTTTAAAACTATGTCAAGAATGGAGAAAGTAGAACTTATCCCTTGTGCAATCTATAATTATTTGGATACAATTTAAAATCATTCTAATATTAGTTGTAAATGACTTAAATTGTTACTAGAAAGCATGTGTAAGAAGAAAGTTAAAGTAGTATTTTATACAAGAGAGTAAGTTTGAGTCTTGGCATTGATATGCCTATCATAAGTTGAAAGTACATTGAAACTCTAAGAAATCCTAAGCCTAGATGTGTTTTGGTCATTTTCATATGTTTCTATAGTTTATCTTCCTACTATGTCTTTCCTCCAAACCTTTCTTTTATCTTTGTCCTTAGTAAAATATTAAACCTTCTCATCTAGCATACCTTTTAACTCTCAACCCCACTCTTTCCCTTGTCCTCCAAATTTTTCCCTCTTTCCTCTTTTTTTTTTGTTTACTTAAAAAGTGGATTTCAATATTTCCCCCTTCCACTTCATCCTCATGCATCATACAATTATGCAAGATTTTCCCACAAAATTCCTAGGTCATCTCTTGCAAACTTCCAATGTCCATTCACACATCACTTATACCCTCTTACATATAGACCTTCCTTGCATTCTAAGAATTCCATTTTCTTCCTTTTGTGGGATTTCCTTGACACATTGAGATAATTGGAATCCTTTTAAGTGTTGTGTTCCTTATCCACTTTTACACCACTTCTTTGCAAAGTGCTCCAAGGTTTTTTGGTACTTTTTCTTATCAAAACTTTGTCATAACATCTAGGTACGTATCTATTTTGTGGAGCATCATATTTTTACAAATCTTCTTGGATACTTCCAATGCACTCCATCTACTCCTAGACCTACCCAAAACCAATATTAATGATCAATCTAACCCCTATAATGCTTCAAGTTCACTCCAACCACTCCTAGACCTACCCAAAACCAACATTAATGATCAATTTAACCTCTATAACTAATAATTGGATTTTCCTTCTCAAAAGTTCATACCTATACAAAGGGTACAATTCCACAATTCAAAATTGTTGGTGGAATAAAAAAGTGTCATGCCACCATATATGGTGTGGTTTGATCTTTAGATACAAATAATCACATGTCATCCTCATGCAAACATTTCCAATAGATTTCAGAGGTTTAGACCTACTACACACCCAATATTAATAACATACAAATGTAAGTCAATTTTTTCCAAGGATCTAGCTACCAAATTAGGTGGTATAAATATCATTTAATTCCTCATTCAAATGGTTGGTCATTCTTGCATTTCCACTTGATATAATGTCGAGCAAGTTCTAGGTTTAAATCCCTAAATGTTTAGTTGTCATTAAAGAAACACATCTTGTAAATAAAATAGAGGTAGTTGTCTTACAACAAATATTTTGCAATTAACTGAATCCTTGAAAAATATAGATTTTTATGTAAACTTTCAAGCAATAATGTGGACAAATTCTTCTTAGCTTAGAGTAAACTTTCACCACATTTTTTAGTGTCAATATTAATTTGATAATTATTCCAACAATTTAGTGCATTGTAGATATTATTAGTAATGGTCATTCCCTTATTGCATGTAGAATTTTAGATGTCTATAAAGGGATTATTAAGTAAGTTCAATTGTTGGTATCATGTTTCTTTTGTCATTTTTGTGTTGTTTCTTCCAATTGAATGGCTTTATACCCTATTATAAGGCATTTGTACTTGAAATGTTTGATCCTCCATGTACCTTCAAAATGAATGGTATCATTAATGATCAACTTAAGAATAGGAAATAGTGTGTACATGTATTTCATGGTTTAATTTTAACTAGGGAAACACCTCTAGCAAGTCTTGACGAATTTGACCTTTAAAGAATCATGTCCTTTGTAGTCACATGTTATAGCCTAGTAATGATGTCTTGATCAACTTAATATAGGTTATAGAAGTAGGTTATTTCCTGGCTTAGTGACAAATTTTAGGGCAAGGGAAATAGTGGATACTAATGTGAGTTTTCCTATATATATTCTAATTTTGATTATTTTTTGTAAAATCTACCTCAAAGAGCACCTCCTAGGTCTTGTTGAGTCCAAAGTAAAGGAGAGATTATACACTCTCAACAATTGACATTTCATCACACACATTTTGTTGATGATCCAGTCTATCCACCTTAAAGAATGATATACAACCAGTTTTGAATTGGATGGATCTCTTTAGAGGTGTGAGTGGTTATTTTGGTACCCAACAATGAAAATAATTATCATCTTAGAAAAGTCATAGTTTGGTGGCTTCTAAAGCTTTAGATATAATTTCAATGATAAAAGTGTCAGGCTATGTTTAGATAGGTTCCTTCCTAATAAAGTGGTTACAAAAAAATTTTTATTTCCAATCTTGATGACAATTACATTCACCTATAAAAATACAATATCTAATTAAAATACCTTATGAGTTTCATTCTCAGTAGGTCTCTAGTAATGCATTTGGCACATTACATTTTGCTTGGTCTTAGATAAAATTATGTCAAGCCCACCAAATTCATATGGTGGGTGGTAACAAAGTTCCCAAGACATGCTATAGAATTATTTTCCATGATTAAAAGAAACTTATAAAGAACCCTTAGGAACTCTTTTCAAGTTTCTAGTACAAGGCTTTATAAGGAAACCATCTAGAAGAATAAAAAACATGCATAACACCTTGGATTTTAGGCTTTATAACCACATTATTAAACTAGAAGTCGTATGCTTTTGTATGTCCAACAGTTACCGATAGGAGGTTTGATTTCGAAGGATTATTGAGAAATCCTCAACTATGAAATTTCATCAATGTACTAATACAAATTTCTTCCAAATCTAGAAGTCGCCAATGTAATCTTGCAATAAAATAAGAGTTGAAATTCTTAATAGCCTAAATTTTGAATAAGCTAAACAAAAATTTGTTATTATTATTTATTGATTTATTTAGTTTCATTGAGTATTTTATTTTTTAAATTAGTTTCTAATATCATACTTTCTACTTCTAAAAGAAATGTTTCTATAGTAAACATTATTATTATTATTATATTATTTTCTCTTTAGAATTGGCTTTTTAAATTGTGAAGTTTTTTCCTATTATAAATCAAACATCAAAAAAAAATATTTTTTTATTGTTTTTTCATGATTTCTAATTTTTTTATTTCATAACAAATGTTTCTATTATAAACCCTTAACAATCTTAAGTTTCTTTTTTCTTATATAAAGATTTGTTTATATTATAAATTAAAAAACCAACTTCAAATTTAACATTGGTTGTCAATAAATGATTAACATATATATTTAAGATTTATCACTCTAAATTTTATGTTTCTTTTGATTAATTAAGATCATTTTATCAATCTTATTAAGAATAAACTCATTATAATTTATTTCCATGATGCTTTCACTAATAACAATTTGAAATTATGACGGGAATACAACTTGAAAAATAATAAATTTAGCATGAAATGGACAGCTTATAGGGACTATATATCAAAACTTTAGGCATATTTATTCTCAACATATAATTTACTATATAATTAATCAATTTATTTTCATGAAAAAATAATAAAATATATAATTTCGATGCAAGTTTTGAATGAAATTAATAAAAAAATAACATCAAATCATGAAAGTTAATAAAAAAATATTACACAATTTTTTTTGAAGCCCTCTATCATACAAAAGAATCCATCTGTTAAATGTGCATGCAAAATACTTCTTGTAACAGGATTTGTACTTGGGTCAAGTTAGGCCCGTAAAATAAATTGTAATTTCCTATAAGATTAAGTAATGCAGGAAAATTCCTTTCAAGTCGATCCCATTTTTTTTTTAAGATAATGAAAATAGAAAACAAATTGATATTCAATAATTCCATAGGCAAATAGTCATTGATTTGCAAAACTCCAAAGAGCTAGCTACTCTCATGCAAAGTGATGACTGTTAAGAACACAAAGAGAGCTTGTCGGGACTTCATTGCAATCCAGAATATTGAGAGATAATGTGACAAAATAAAGAGCAAAATATTACCTCATATGTGAAGAGTGATTCATGGAGTTGACATATTTCGTACCTTAGTCTATGGAGTTGACATATTTCGTACCTTAGTCTTTGTCTTCACCCTGCACTTGTTTGCCCCCATTTAATTCAAAGAAGTGAGGAGGTGAAAGATATGCACAAACAAACCAATACATTTAGGAACTCCACCTTTAAAGGATTTTGAAGTGCTCCAAGAGGTGAGAAAATTAGAAATTTCCACCATCCATTTTAAATTTCTAACCCGAAAAGGAAAACTATCCGGTAAGAGGGCTGACAATTTTCCAGGCAAAAAATGTCATTTCTGCAAGCAAAGCTCCCACATAAAGCCTATCGACTTAATTAACAAAATAAATATCTTTAGCTCAAATTTAAAAAATAAAATAATCATCAAATTTCAAACATTAAAATATTTAATATACAAATATTTAAATATAAATTTCCTTTAAAAAATTACTTGTAATGCTAAACATTTAAATATCATTTACTCAATGCTCACGATATAAATCATCAACCTTTTCATGTCTGATTTTCCATGTGTTGGTTGAACCATCTTCTAACCCTATATTGTAAAGTAGATTAATATGTTTTTATTAAATGTTATCTATATTTATATAATACCCTATGTCTTAGGCGGTTCTAAACATAACATTTCTATGCACAAGTTTCAAACCTTCAAACAATAATTAACCGACGAAATTGGCAAGACTTGTTCAAAAATTTGCTTCTATGACTTCAGTCTTAGAAAAACGTGGATCACGTGCTGGTTGGTTATTCCTGCGCAATAATTGACTTCTTTCAGGTAAGATCATATATATTTAATTCTATTTAAATAGTAGTCAATATTTGTGGGAGTTAAATGTCGCATGAATAAAATATTTTTGTCATGGTCTTTTTAATTTTAGATTAAATTATTGTAAAGATTGAAGTTCCCCACTACTTACCTCTCATTTAATTTAGTAATTATTTGTAATTAAATATTAAATATAATTTCATTTCTAATTTAAATAAATTTATTATATTTTATTAAATATATTTCTATTTAGTATAACATTCTATAATTATAATTAAATAATAATAAATTGTAACATATTAGTGTAACTAATTTTATTTGTAACTTTAACTTAGATATGATGATTGAAACATTTAGAAAATATATTTAGAATATTAAATACTCATTTAGTATGAATACTTAATTTCAAATAAATTTAAATATTTTTAAAAAATTAAATTATTATAATAATATTAAATATTTATTTATTTAAATTAAAAATATATGAAATTTAAGCATAATATTATATTATAAAAATTAAATATATTTATTTATTGTATCAATTATTTTGTTATTTTCATATAATGTAAATTATAAAATATATTTATAAATTATTATTTTATATTAAACATATCAAATATTTAAAACATATCATTAATATAATATTGTATAAATTAATTATTAAAGAAAAGACAAAATCAAATAAAAAGAAGAATGAATAATGTATGTTATAAATTGTATATATATATTAAATATTATATATATTTTATTTCATTTTTATAAATGTATATTATTATATATATTTTAAAAATATTATAATATTTTGAAAATATATTTTATATTAAATATTACATACATTATTTATTATTTAATTCTATAAATCTAAATTATAATTATATATTAAATAAATATATTATTATAATATATAAAAAATTTAAATACAATATTATATACAAATTCAACTAGGAGTGTGTTGAGTCGTTTCAATACTTTTTGTTTTGGTTCGTCTCAGACCTAGAATTTGATGGTCTTAGCGTTTTTGTACTTTTGAATCGACGGGCTAAAAATTTATTAGAGCCCTTATGGATAGAGAGACTAAATTTTTATAAAACAGTTAATATGATACTTAAATTTGTTAATAAAACATCAAAATTTGTTATAGACAATATATTTTATTTAATAATATAAATATATATAATTTTATAATATGTATGATATATATATATGTTATTCTATTTTAGAATCTTTTTAAAATAGAATATCTAAATTTTGAAAACTTGTTTTACTTAATATACATATTTTTATATTATTTATTATATATTTATATTAATTTAAAATATTTTTAAAACAAAACCTATCAACTTAGAAATTTGTTTAATTTATTTGAGATTTTTGCATATATTACTAATTTATAATTATTTTTTAATTTTATATTCTGTTTATATCACAAATAAAAGTTTCTATATCATTTATCATAGATTATTATTGATTAAAATCTTCCTCAAACAAAATATATGAATTTAGAAACTTATTCATAAAGAGATTTTTTTTCATATATTACTAATTTATACTTATTTTCTAATTTATATTTTCCGTATCTTACATATGTATTACTAATTATAGTGATAAAATACTCAAATTTAAAATAGATTATTAAATTATTTTTAAACTAAAAAATTTGGCAATCAATATTTTTCTTAGAACGTAAAATGAAAGGTATTATAATGACCAACCCGTCATTAAAAAATCACAACCATCAAACTCTCGATCTAATTATATATCACACTTATAACTTCTATAAATTTTTTATTTTTTATTTTGTATTAATAATAGAGGAATAACCACAAAAACAAATCAGAGTATCAGCAGTCAAAAAGGCCACCAAGCATCACTAGGGAAAAAAAAAGTTAACAAGACAACATATTACATATCAAAAGGATAACCAGAAAAGACCACATAATCTCAACATAAGCCAAAAAGAGGAGATTCAACAACAACTTAGTTAAGAATTCCTTCATGAGACTCAGCCCATGCAGTCCATCCAAGCGGGCCTTCCATCCCAATGACATTTTTCCTTTCCTCAATCTGCACAAGCTTAACACAAATATCCTCGAGGTCCTGTTCTTATTGATATCATTAACTAAGGTGGCGAGAGCTTCATTGAAAGCAGAGAGACTGTAAAAATTCTTCCTCTAATCATAACCATCCTGTAATGATTGAAACTTTAGACACAAAAGCCACATCAGTAATTTGCATAAAAGACAATGGAGTCGTACCTCTATATCCAAGAAAATTCAAAGGTCGACCCTCTGTCGAATGTACTAAACATAATCATCATAACAGATGTTATATCGACTCAATATAAAGATTTCGACTAACTTGTCTAAATACCAAATCAAAGAGATATCGACCAACTGTCAAATCCAAACAATGTAAGATTAGAATTAGATTAAATATGAACTTTTATTTCTAATGATAAATGTAAACATCAAAGTATAGATATACCACCATGTCGAATTCTAAGAAGCATATAACACTGTAAAGGAAAACTTCCTTCCTGATAGAAGCTTCATAAACCTGTTTACAAAAGTCAACAAGGGCAAGAATATTGTGGGAGTGTGTTTCCACACTACCACGAAGCAATTATGCTTCCCTGGAATCTTTCCTAACATGAAAGATACCCAGCCCAGCTAGAGAAATCTAATCAAGTAAAACTGTATGAAGCAATGGAATTGTGTAAAACAACAATTTACGAACTTCTAATACCATCAAATAATATCAATTGATGTTAAAACATGATTAAGTACCATAGGATTAAGCAACATCCTTTTCAAATAGTATAAAATACTTCAAGCTCTTATTTCTCACTATTTTAGATCAGTCAAAGATGGCTAATAAAAAAAATGCAACCATGCATTTATTTCTTAGGAAAAAGATCCATCATAACTCATAAAGCATCACAAATGCACATGTCATGAATACATATTAAATAGAACTAAGGAAAACAACATTTCTTTTATAGGCACATTCCTTTCTCATCCCGAAAATATCAATTTCATTTTACAGGGAGGTGTTTACAAGTAGGGGTTCATTCACATTATTAGCATATAGATTAGTAACAAGCTTCAATTCAAAAGCCAAACATATATTAACAAAAGGACTCATTGACTAAACAAACACCCTTCTAGGCAGTGAATTCAATATAAGTTATCTTGCATTTACTCTTTCAATCACATTTTTTTTAATTACAAGGATATAACAACAAAGTTATCCCATCATATAAGATATAAGCATATTTCAAGTCATGATAATTGTTAATTTAATGGAAATAACTAGAGTCATCGCTAGGTTCATAAATGATCCCCATTCTCATAAAGAATGATAAGATTTATTTCTCACACAAGGATAAATCTCAATAAATAATTATCTTAAATTGAAGTGATATATTGAGAATATAAAGGATATGGCCAAGTCTTAAAGTTTACAATCCATGGTTAACCAAGCCCTTTATTTGCACGTCTAGATAATTTTAAATGCATTACATACATACAATTCGATCTTGTCACAATGCAAATCAAGGTACCCCCTTCCCTAATAAATTCAAGTTCCCAAGCTTTGCTTTCCCTGTTCTTTTGCCTCACAAAAAAATATAGTGGAGTAAAGTAATGTAAATTCTCATATTTTTTACGTTTATTGGAGAAAGAGAGTGTTATTCTATCAAGGTCTTATCCTTATGGTTGTGGATTTTGCATTGGGATAAAACTATTCGACCTTTTTCCCTTCATCTTCCTCTCTCTCTCTCCCCATAATTTGGTTTTTCCTATGAGGGTTCTCTTAAATGTTTTAGTTGAATACGAAAATCTTTTTAAAGGATCAAGTCATGGAATTGTCCTACAATTTGTAAAATTTCTATTGTATTCATGATTTCTTATGATATCTATTTTTTTTATTTTAATGTAGTTGTTGATCGTTTATGAATATTATGCTCAAGTTAACATCAAATCCATATGTCAATCCAAATCCAAATTGTTGCGAGTACATCTGTATTAATTGTTAAGTTAGGAAATGTAATCAATCAATAATAAGAGAAAGTTTTGGTGCACAAATTAAATTGAGGAACACAACCATATATAGAACTCAAGGTGCAGAAATAAAGAGGAACTAATAACAAGATTCTCAACTACATCTTTTCTAGGATGGAAACATAATTATCCCTTCCTTCTATAATTTAATAAAAACTCAAAGCATTTATTTATCATTTATAATTTCTAGCAAAGAGGAGAGAAAAATTTAAGGAACCTGGTGATATTCTCACTAAGCCTGTGATGAAGTTGAGCTCAGGAAAAACAACCCTCCTCATAGCACCAGTTCTTGTCTCCAAAACTTTTCTTATTCTTTTAAGCTTCTTTACAAATCTTTCATCATCATTAGATTCCAGATGAGGCCCAATGAAATCGAATCCACCTGAAGAGCCATACAAATTGCAAATCGATGTTTATGGCAATGGTACAGGGGATGAAAATATGATTGGAAGAGAGAAGCAATTTTATCTCTGGTTGGACCCGACTCTGGATTTTCACAACTACAACATTCTCTGGACTCCTTCCCAAATCCTGAAATTTTCTCTTTCTCCCTGGTAATCTCAAGGAAAATCTGATAGTGGATTTTACAAGCTAATACACAGCAATAATTTATTGTTGTTTTGGTTACAAATTTTTGGTAGACGATATCCTCATAAGGAGGTTTCCAAAGACAAAGAGGATTGGAGTGATATACCCATCGAAGCCAATGTCAGTGTACGCAACCATTTGGAATGCATTTTCATGGGCCACAGATAAAGGGAAGCACATGGCCAATTATACGTATGAGCCCCTTTCCAGTTAGACCAACTTCCAAATGATTAGATGTGATGACAAGGATAAGTACTATTCCAGAATGCTCCTCGATGCCTGTTTGGTTTCTCCACCTTTGAAAAAAAAACAAATCATTGATCTTTTAATATATGTGAGGAAGAATTTTATCATATAATTATTGTCAGGACTTTCAGCAATATCCCAAGGGCTCTATGCCTCACATGCAGGAAGGTAACTCCCACTCTATCGAATCTGTCCCCTCATTTTTCATAACAAACGGTGTTTAAAGATTATGAAGTCCCTATAATGTAGGGACTCCCCTTGCCACTTGTATTTCTTCCATACACATACAAAGAGATAACTTCCACCTCTTCCAAACTAACTCCTAAGTTTTAGTCTCCACTCAGTCTCTTTAATTTTTTTATTACGGTGCGAGTCCTTTTCTCCTCCCACTAACATAAAAAACTGATCAAATACTACCGGTTTCATCTAGAAGACTTGTTGTCAACTCCAAAACTCCCGCGAGTGCATCAGTCCATCCACAGATTTAGGTAATAAGACTTTGGGTTATGACACATCCTGTAATTCATAAACGAACATGGTAGCATGTCCATTCTTGGAATCACATAAGCTTGTTTCTTTCAATATCCAAAGTGATGGAAGCCTCCATGGCAATTTTGAAATAGGTGAGTCTACGAAAAGACTCCATAAGATCCCTAGAACTACCCTGGAACCTATCATCATTTATGATTTTCCAAATGTGCCAAGGAATGTTAGCAAAAAGAATAAACTAGAAAAGGTTAGCATCCTTTTTAAGCCCATGAATATACCCAAAAATAATTTCCATAATATTGACTTGTGTGGGAATATGAAACCCAAACATAGCCCATATTTCTTTAGCAATACAACAGGAACTCTACAAATATTGCAAATATCAAGATTAGAGAGATCCTTTCTTATAGGAAATCTGTTCAAAATCAACATCCACTTAAAACATTTAATTTTAGGAGAAATCAGGCTTATCCATAACCTATTAGAGTATCAAAAAGAATTAACATGAGTAATAATTGAATCATCATAAGAAAGCACGATATATATGTTACCAACTTTAATTTTAGCCATCATAGTGCTATCAGTCCATTTGAAGGAGAGAAATCTATGAGAATCCATCGTGCAGGAATTAGGAAGGGAGATCTTGGGAGGTTTTTGACAATCATAATTTTTCTTTTTAATTTAAATAATGTTATTAATATAATTTCAAATATCAATATTGTTAGAGTAAAGTATTAATTATGTTAATTAATCTTTACTCCCTTCTTAAGATGTCAACTCTTTTGCTTTAGTTGTTTATATTTAAACACACATGCATGAGTTGTTTTAAACTCATGCACTAGTTGTTTTAAATATAAACTTGCATGCATTAGTCTTGTAATAATTTAACTAATTATTACATGCACTAAGATTTGCCTTTCAAGGCTTTCGATCTCTTTTATAAAGATGATCCATTGTACATTTAATTTATTCATTAATTGAGGATATTTTCTTCTTCATATTTTTGAGTCAAACCCTTGCCCTCTTCTTGTAATAGGTTTTTGTATGCAGGTGATCTTCAATTTTTGTGGATTTGTATTGCTCAAATTCTACAAATATTTTAAAAGAATTTAAAATATTTTTAATTAAATTTATCTTACCTTAACCTTTAATTCATTTATTCTAAACCTAATCTTCATAAAAATTAAACTCTAACCCTATCCCAAATCAAAATATAATTATGTACTTATCCAACTCTAGCCTTAACCTTTTTGAATAATAATAAAAATATATATTACAAAATTTACATTTACATTATCATTTTTCTAACCTTTTAATTTTTCTAGAATTTGAATTAAAATTTTAAGAAAAATAAGAATTGTATGATAAATAGAAATTACTTTTAATAATAAATATTTTTATTTTTTGAAATTATATATTATTTTAAAATATTTGTATATGGATGTATCTTTGATTTTTTAATTTAGAAACATATATTTTTTAATTTTTCTAAATTGAAAATTAAAGATTAATGATTTTTCTAAATTGAAAATTGAAAAATTAAAAATTTAAAAAATTATATATTATTTTTAAAATGAGATAAATAAGATATAAATAGAAAAATCACATATATATAATAAAATAGAAATTATTTTAATTAGAATTTTTTTAATTTGAAAATCTTGATTTTTTTAAATTTAGAAACTTTATATTTTTAAATTGAAAATCAAATTTATGTATATATTTTTTAAATATTTCTTTAGAATATAATTTGAATTTTTTGAATTTAAAAATATTATATTTTTATGTTTAAGATGTAATATATTTACTCGTTGATTTTTAATTTGTTTCGAACTACTAAAATTTGTTTTGATATAAACAAAATAATTATTTCATATTAAATTAAACTTTTAAATAAGAAACATTCTTCAAATCTAAATATGAATATTTTTTCTGTAATATGCGTTTCTAGATTAGATTGTGTGTAATTTTTGATATTATTAATGAATATTTTTTTTCTAAATTTGTCGAGCCCTTTGTTGCACAAACAACATTTTCTACATGGCCTATGAATTGACCTCATTTACTGCACACATCTATGCAACTAATAGACCCGAAAGTTTCTCAATTGCGGTTGGACAATTTATTCTTAAAAATATTTGGCTAAACAAAACTGTTTTTCTAGCTATTATCACCATGAAATTGATAAATTCTAAGACTTTACTCTAACATATTCCTTCACGCATTTGTTCTTTTTTCACATTTCCATAGGTTTTGCAAAAAGAATACCAAGATTATGGAGCAACTTTAGCAAATCAAGAATCAAGTTCTAAAATTCTAGCATGATCACAAATCTACTCATAGTAAATATGCAAGCTACTAAACATATGTAAAATTTAACATATGTATGTCTTTTTATTGGAATATGTGTTCGTAGGGTTTGCTATATGACTATCCTTACCTTTAGTTGATCCAATCTGTACTCATGGCAATAATTATTGTTATTTTCATTATTTTCTTGACCACTTACTACTTACTAATTGCCTTCTTCTATATAATCTATTTTGCTTGAGTTCAATATTAAAAGAAAATCTCAATTGACCTTCCACATCTCTTCTAACTCAAGACTGATTGAAACTCAAAAGGTCTATCCATTGCATGTCCGTTAGAACCGGTTACCCTAGTGGAGATAACGATATGCTATCGTATGAAGGTCCCACTCATCCATAAGGTATCTTGGAGTGCTCGCCAACAAAATTGATATGATATTGGAAAATAGAGAATGCAATCCTATACTCCATAGGATATACGAAGAATATGATATATTCTAGCATATTCTAACTGATTGTCATGGAAGTCAAAGGATTAGGAGTCATGCCACCAATACTAGCATTCTCTGTGCATGCTTGCCCTCCTCTCTAAATCATAAAGACTCTATAGAAATTGCTCAATCACACAGACTTTGCTGTATACAAATCGCTCATATTCATCGAGACTTTGATCTATAAAATCTTCATATTCATACAGGTTTTGCTCTATAAATTGCTAACATAGACGTGATCTGTGATGTTGTCTATGTTGTCATAACCTGTCATTCCCTTTAAGTAACATAAATTAAGGAGTCTGTAGGACACCAGCCTGGCATGAGTTTGATTGTCTTATAGAAATTCACTTAATAAGATCTGTAATTATCATCTGTGTATTGTACATGGTGTAATGATGAATTCTTTGAAATTTTGGTACATGAATTGAAGTGTTGAGGTGACCTCCTAACTTTGATCAATTGAGAAATTATACGTGTAAGGTTTTAAGAAGTTACTTATTACTGTCCATGATTTCTTTTTCTCTGGGTCACTTTCATCTGGCACCTACCCTTTGATTTCAGTATTTCACATTATCCTTATGATTTCATATTTTCAGGGACCTTGGCCATGGAGTCTGCACTGGGTGCCAGCAGAGGAGCAATGGTTAGCTGTCCCCTGTTTAGAAATAAGGAAATGGGAAGCAGCAGTAATCCCAGATGTAAAATGGGTAGCATGAAATTTTCTTTTAATGACCCAAGTCACAAGCAGTATCATGCAGGAGCAATGAAAGTTTACTGTGAGAAGACAGATAAATTAGAAAAGAAAAATCTAAAGAACCTTTCAGATCTTCATGGTGGGTCCTTATCAGACAAAAGAAGGATGAAACTGCTGAAATCAGTTTCCAAGAATCTGCTGGTCTTGTCTGTTAGCTTCTCCCAAGATGCAGATAATCCCTCCTAGAGGAAGTCAGAGGCCAAAACTTATCTGTAATTGGGCATTTTCATTTCTTGTTTTATTCTTATTCATGTTATTTTAGGATTTAATCAGCTATTAATTGCTTGTTGCTGTGATTCAGGATGCTCTGTAGGTTCTAATGACCCAATTGGAACAGGAGAAGGCAGAGTACAATCAGAGGAAAAAAGCAATGAAAGCAGAGAAAAAGGCCATCAAAGCTCTAAAGAAGCTGCAGAACAAGTGTGAAGATGAATCCTCATCATGTGATTCAACCTCCAGTGTGAGTGAATGTGAGGCATCCATGACTCAGATTCCTGAGCCACCCCAGATAACAGGGGACACCATTACAGTCATTTCAATGGAAAAATAGTGTTCAAATATAGCAGGGTTGCATGGGGAATTTGCAGAGGGTGAGAAAGGGATGAAGATGAGGGGAGTGGAAGTTTGCATGGGAGGAAAGTGCAAGAAATTGGGGGCAGAGCAGCTGCTGGCTGCTTTTGAGGAGAGAATAAACATATCTGGAACGGTATGTGGGTTACAGGCTGTGGGCTGCAAATGTATGGGGAAGTGCAGAAATGCACCCAATGTGAGAGTGCACAGTGATTTCTCTCAAGAATTGCATATGGGTGTCGGGATGGCAGATGTTGGTTTTGTTCTGGATCACCATTTTGGGGTGAAACAGGAGGAGGGTGAGTTTAAAAGCAAGGATGTTGTTTGTGTTTGATTGTGTGTTTGTACATACCTATGATTTTGGTGAAAATGAGGAAACTTTTTGTAACTTGTAAATATTTCATTAATTGTAAATCAAGCAAGTTAGATTGTTGTCAGCTGCTAGGAAGGTTAGAGCAAACCATGACTGTAGTTTTTACAGAGACTTTACAGAAGCTGGTTCATAATTTTGTTTTCTTATTATCGTTATTACCTATGGGTTTTATTGCAGTAATTATAGTAGTAGGAAATTTAGGTTTTGATCATGGTTATAGTTATGATTATTTATTGTTGTGATTTTTGTATTATTACACTTATTGTTCTTTTATTTTAATTTATTGTAATATGTTTTGTTTAATAAATAATTAGAAAATTTTCAAAATATATAATTAATTATAAAAAATATTTAATAGTTTTTCATTATCTTAAATAATTTATTATTTTCTAATAATTTATATATATATTTACAAATCTCTTTTAAAGATTGAATATCAAGTGGTTAAAATGATGGACCATTTAACATTTCTTATAGTCACGGATTACTTTTAGACTTTGATGCAATGTTGTTTGGTGATGCAATGTTGATGCCATGACTAATGTAACTAATATGAGAGGATGAATAGTGAGTAGAGATGATCCTTTTAAGAAATTAGGTTTTTGTTGGTGTGTGAAATAACTAATAATGACTAGTTGGAGATAAGTAAGTTGGGTATAATATTAGATTTAAATTTTGAAGAAGCAAGTCAAATTCACATGTACTTATTTGACTTGTGTTAGAACCACATAAACTATTTTGAACCCATGTGAGAAATTTATAATATGGCATGGAGAAATGGTCTATGTATTTTTTAAGGTTAATATAGTTTATAGTCGATAGGAGCACCAAATTAGTCAAATTATGGGCTAAGGCAATGTACTATTTAGGCACCCAATTAAGGAAGCATATAATGAAGGCTAAAAGTGAAAGGTATTCACTTTTCACCATTACATATTACCGCACTTTAATTTAGTGTCCATGCAAATCTACATAAGAAATCATATCAAAATAATTAAAAAGGATGATTCCAAAGCATAATAATTGAATCAATGAATAATATTCAAATTGTAATCACATAAACTTGAAAATAATTAGTAATAATATGATTCCTTTGATTTCGTGTCTTTCATGAAGAGAATCAACAAAAAGAAACATTGGTCAGATAAACTAAGGATGGTTATATAACAACTAGTGCTTGAAAAGTGAAAATATGTATGATAAACAAAATTGGAAACATAAGCATGGTAAATTAGAAATGCTCCAAATCTATAGATGAAAGATGCCTCCACTTTTTGTGCCCCAATGTGAGGACTCTTGGATGCATGTACCCTATGATTTAAATCATCAACATTGCCCCTAAGAAACAAGATAATCATGGATGCATGTACCCTCTAAAGAGATAATTAACATAGCTCCTAAGTAACAAAATCAAGAGAAATGCATATAAATTAGCAAATTAGCATAGTGAATGAAGTACAATACAAGTAAACCATCGAAGCAAATTGTTTGGGGAATAAATCCGCAAGCTAGAGGAATAGGTTTTTTTTTTTAAAAACCAAGTAAAAATTTGGATTTACAAAAAAACGTGAAATTTTGAAGAAAAACAGTCAATAACTACTTTTGAAAAAATTAAAAGACATTTGGATGGCACAAATGATAAGTTAGATGATAAAGTACTTATATAAATGATTCAAAGCACTTGCACAACCTCCTCTTGATATATTTTTAACTTGGAGGACTCAAAGTTTCAACATTATTTTTGTTTATAGATATATTTCAATCTAGCTATGATTTGAAGTAGCACCAAAATTTATGATGTGGGCTTTCTTATTTTTCAAAATTAAAATGAATCTTTCTTTGCAAAACATTGTCAATAAAAGAAAATCTTCATATTGATATAAGTAGAATTCATTTTCTTGAATTCTCTCAAGTTCCTTCTATTATATATACTCAACAAACAATTATATACAAAGTTGACTGTTACAAGTAGTGGTTGTCGTTGCACCAAAAGAATGACCTGTTAATGCTCGATACAACCACTAGACTTATAGAAGACACATGAGGCTGTTAAACCATGTCACGAATCCCGAGGGGAGCGCTGACCATTTTGCCAACAATCTCCCCCTCAGCATTACCCGAGGGGATTCGAACTTGTGACCAAGCTCTGATACCACTTATTACAAGTAGTGGTTGTCGTTGCACCAAAAGATCGACCTGTTAATGCCCGATACAACCACTAGACTTATAGAAGACACATGAGGCTGTTAAACCATGTCACGAATCTCGAGGGGAGTGTTGACCATTTTGCCAACAATTGACATGATATACAAATGTATATAGCAAAACAACTTTATATATGTTGAACTTAGAGACTGAATTTCATGAATTATTTAATTCAATTTTGAGTAGAGTTTTAAATATCTAGCGATTTGATTAAATCATAAGAAATTATATGTCATATTTGACAAGCCTAAAACAATTATAATGATTATTGTAGGGCTCTTTGTTTTCTCCAAAATAAATAAGTAAAAACTTCGGTACCCTATTCTTTTAGATCATGTCACAACAAATAAATAATGCAACTTTGTTACAATTTGTTTAGTTTCAAATTGCAATAATTTAAATATTTAAATTTATACAAACAAAATCAATGTTATAAAAGAAATAGTATCAATCAAGCTATACAATATATTCAATGTAGAAAGAGAGGAAAATTTTGTTTGTAATCACCTATCTCTCACACTACTTCCCGACTTTGCAACACTTCAGGACTTTGCAACACCTTCGACCCAACTTTCTCAGTTGTGTCTTCAATGTCGCGTGTTGAAATTTCATGGAGAATCACATCACATTTTTGGGAGACGTCTATCCAACCATCAAAAAAATAAATTTTACCAATTAGGGACTTATTTTTTTAACTCTCGTTAGTAAGATTTAGGTTTTTGATGGTTGGATAGACACACGTTTTTGCAAGTTTTTCTGGACAACATTGCTTTTGGAGTTTCTACTAGTTTCTCGCAATTTTTTTGACGATTAATCGCTTGATAAATCACAAAAGAAACATTGAAAATCACTGACCAAAAAACCCCCATTTTTCAAGGAATAAATTGTTGCACATGTTGACTCTTGATTCAACATTTTTTTGTCATTTTCTAGAGCTATGCTATTAGTATATATTAATAGTCAATAAAATTTGAAATTTGAAACTAATTTATAATACTAATTATAAACTACAGGGGTTAACAGCTCTCCTGTTAAAGGGCCATCTATAATAGTGCATAATAGTTATAGTTTTAAAATTAATGTATAATATTAATAATATATTTGATCTCATCATAATCAATGAGGTGAGGTATGCAGAGAGCTCGAGTCATATTGAAATAGTGATTTAGAACAAATTCATTAGTTTCTTTGACATTATCTCACATGTCCCCCACAATTTAGGATGATTGACGCCTTTCCAAATTTTGTTGATGACTACCAAATGTTGCTCCTCTATTTAAGGATTTCCAGAGGTCGCAAAGAAAACTAAAGGGACAAAATTATAATGTTTTCCCATGTTGATTCCTCATTAATTTTGCTTATGTCCTAGATTGCTTTGACACTATCTCACATACCTTGCACAATAAAGTAATAAAGGAGCTAAATTAATGATGGATTAATTAATTACTAAGGTAATATCCTAATTACTCCAACAAATATTACTAAATAAGGAAATGTAGATTGGATTAGATCTCAACTTGTTAAAGAAAGGGAAATAACAAAGAGTGGGTCTTATGAAGGGGCCTTGAAATTTGGATGATTTCACAATTTAATATTTTACAATAATTCTATATTATTTTAAGACCAATAAACAAATCAAATTAAGCCCTATTTCTTTGTGTAAACAAACTTAGCCACAAAGAACAACACTAGAAAAATACACATAAGGAAAATGTTGATATAGATCAATTATAATAAAACTTTAGCTATATAAAAGACCAATCAAGACATTATTAATTGTGAGGATATAAATTTTGAAGCTAAGTAAAAAGAAAATGATGGGAACAACAATTGAAAATGATTTTGATGCACATTTGATGGGAACAATAATTATGACAAGATTCTAATGCACAAAATAAATAAAGACATAAAATTTCATAACATTATTAATCCTTAAATTTTCATTTTTTTGATAAAACACAATATGCAAGTAATATATTGATATAAAGGAAGTAAAAGTATTACAAATATATAGAAACAAAATCCAAAGAAGCAAACTAAAGAAAAATAATAGAGCACTGAAAGTGGAAATCATCCAACCAAACTCCATAGAAGCTACAAAATAGGGCAGCGATAATAGAACTCACAAGAAGAAGACCGACAAAAATAGGAGATGACGTAGAAAACCATCTATCAAAAGACAAAAGATAGAGGAGGAGGAGACCCCTAAGTCTCAACTCCAGTTGGATTATATCCTCAAATTTGGAAACAAATAAAGCCTGCAATTAAAGAAGAAATCCTACAATAAGAGTTGTTCATATGTAGTGAAGAGAAAACTCATTTTTACCAATGAAGATACTCATGGTAGCATGATCCTCGTGAGACACACAAGACTTTAGGATATCCCATTCCATGTCATTGTCATTTTATCTTCAAATCTCACCTTGTTAATGTTGCCAAGATTTTCAAATATAGCACCCATCAATCCTTAAAATAAATTAAAAAATTGAAACATATATAGCATAATTTACAGTGCTTCGTCTACTTTGATAAAAACTAACAAATAAAGAGTGTTTTTGGCAAGAATCTACAACTTCATATGATTGACAAGTGGCAAAAATAATTGCTAAGTTTGTGAGGCAATTTCTAGCCCCACCTTTAGTTCACCCACTCAAATCTGCAAACTTAAAATGTAAGTATTGTTATTTTCAAGAATTATTTCAATTAATCATGTAGCATATTTTTTATGCTTCATGAGACCTACTCCTAAAAAAGGATCTTGAAGCCCCTTCATAGAATCCTAGCCCAAGTGCATTAGCTAACTAACAAAATTAGGAAACATGCTTAGCCACTTGCAAGATGAGAGATTTGATGTTCTCAAGCTTGATAAATTGTCTTCCCCATCTAATAAGTCTAGTTTGTCCAAGTAACATGCTCAACTCCTTGCAAGAATGCATACCTTGTTTATAGACATTCAAGGCATATTCATGTATTCTATTACCTTCATCATTTTTTATTCTATGCAATTCATTTGTTCTATTTCATCCATGATTTATATTATATCACATTCAAATATTATATAATGTTTATCATGCAATTATAGTTATGTTACATTCATCATTTTCTATTACTCGTTATACATTTGAATTGTGCATTTCACGTCCATATTCTATTTACAAGTCATGTATCATTATGACAACAACAAACATTTAATAACCATAACCATAACAATCATTGTAGAACATCACACTCTTACTCTCATACACATTACATCATTATAATGATATCACATCAAAACATCCAAAAGAACATATACAATGTGTTGAATCCCCATCTACCATCTCATGATATATATGAGTTGGAAAAATATACACAATATTATACAAATGTCTCATATGACACATCCTACAAAATTGTATATGGCATAATCATACAACTCCATCCCATCCTTGTGCAAAATCATGAATGGTTGCTAACTTCTTCTCCCTCATGTGGCCTTGTCGATGGCTATAGATAGATAGGCGGATGCAACTACCCGTAACTATGCAGCCAACTAAAACTTAAATTAAAGAATTTAACGAAAAAGTTAAATCCCTTCCAAACACTTTTAGTTGGTTAGATAGACGCTTCTGATAGGACTTCTAACACCAACCTATTGATGACTTACTCCTTATACCGTCAAGCAGCCAATGATCCCTCTGCAAATGGTGGCTCCCGCTGCTCTATGGGCCCTACCCGCTCATATAATCCTCTATAATAGCTGCTCTCTCTGTGTGCCCGATCCATCCTAGTCGCCACATCCATTAACTGTGTGAATGCATGCCTCATACCTTGACCTTCCAACAACCCCATCGCTATATCTCTATCCAAGCATAGCGTCTGTGACTCTGCGCTCAGTCTTGTGACCCGTGCCTGTAACTCCTGCACCAAACACTGGTTCTTGTCTCTATCCAACTGCAATCTCAACATATCTTGGTGCATCCCTGCTAGCTGCCCCTGCAACGCATTCAGCTCAACATGCAACCTGTCCCTATCTCTCTCCAATCCCGCTATACTGCTGTCTCGCGCCGTTATCTCTCCTACAAAACTCTCCACACTTCGTCCATCTGTCCTAGAAGGCCCAGCTCCTGATGATTCGGCCGTAGCAACACCTTTCCCTATTAGATCCACCTGGGCCTCCTCCATAACCTGCACTAACTGCTCAACCTGACATTGAATGAAAGTTTAAAACTGTCAAATCTCTTGTAATTATAAAAATAACACTGATCTAAATTTTTACTCTGAATCAACCTAAATTTTTGAAGTGCATTTTATGTTCAATAGAAAAATTTAAAATCAATTTTAAAAATTAAAATTAGAGATTTCAATTAAGGGAGAGGACCTACTAGTTGAGCTCCCTAACATCCAGCTTCACAAAGTTCTAGGTGGAAATTTCAAATCAAGCCTTTTTTTTAAGTAACTTATTTGACAAGTCCCCTGCCATAACTAAGCGGACAGGGCCATATCATTAAGCCGATAGGCTTTTTTGTGGGCATAGCCCACTAACAGAAAATTGTCAGATGACCGAAAAGTATCAGTTGACGGTAAACTTGTCAACAGTAAATTTTGGAAACTTCCATTGCTTTAGTTTGGAAGAAAATTGTCAGATGACGGAAAAGTGTCAGTTGACGGTAAACTTGTCAACAGTAAATTTTGGAAACTTCCCTTGCTTTAGTTTGGGAGAAAAAATATATATAGTTAAGCCAATAGGCTTTACAATGACAGGAATTTGTCCTATGCCCGAAAAGTGTCTTATACCAGAAAAATAAAAAAAATTTGATCAGTCTTTAAGGCCGAAAAAAAATAGACATTTTGCAGTGTTGTCTTCCTCCTTAACACGGGTTTTGAGCAGATTTTACCGGAGAGGGTAATGGATTTTGAGGGTAAGCTATGCATTTTTGGCGATTGAATACACATTAATTGCAGGCTCATCAGAATGCATTAATCTGTCCACCCACGAGGCCACAAAGACTTATTCGGTTGCTCCCTTCAGAAAATTGTGGAGTTGATTGACGTCGCTCGCCTTCTGCTCTTTATGCCTATGTATAATCCCCATAGGTATACCAGAACTCATCTTTGAAGTCGTAGAGAGACAATGGTGAACAGAAAACTCAGTGGAATAACCAAGCTTTAGCCCTACGAGGGCAACTGAATCTTATCAGAGTAGAAGGATTATAAAGGTTAGTATAATGACCGACTCTATATATTTGAGTGAAATACAATTTTGTTATTGGACATCCCCCTGTTTTAGTACATGAACAAAGGTGTCTACTAAATTTAGAAAGCTGCAGTTTCTGCTGGATATTGAGCTTGAGATACGGAGATCTGGAATTGGGAATTTATTTGTTCTGCTGCTTGTTGTACCAGTGATTAATTCTATGTTAGAAATTTTCATATTTGCCAATGGTTAAATCATAGCCGTAGGCTTTGCCAAAGTAATGATTGAACACTGAGCACCATTGAGTGTAATCTTCAGCGACCTAGCGTTGACTGTAGATTCTTCTTATGCGACCCTGTGTGGTTTGTTATCATCAAAATTGTACCTTTCACTAAACTTCTTGCATTGTAGACAAATTAACCTTGTCGTTCTCATCATTATCTCTACTGATTGTATCATGTTATTTGTAAAGATATGTACCATCCTATGTGTTGCAGAACTATAACCAGCAAACATCATCTTTTAAAATTGGGAGCTCTATTTTGCTTCTTTTATCTTCTGTAACCAAAACGTGGATAGCGTGACTTAGCTTTGGTTCACATGCTTCCTCAGGTGTAATGTCTTTAAGTGAATTGGAAGTACTTCTGTTGAGTAAAAAAGCTAAAATATGAGCTGCTTCAACCAGTTATTTCTTTGAATTTGAAACTACATTTCCTGTTTACATGCTTCTTACTATGAGGCAAAAACAGCTAAGTCTAGTAAGTGAATTCAACCCCATAATTTATCTTGTTGAAGTTATAGAGAAAAAGAATGAGAGGAATGACACATATTTAACAAGCTAAGTCCAGTAAGTGAATTCAACCCCAAAATTTCTCTTTCTGAAGTTATAGATAAAAAGAATGAGAGGAATGGCACATATTTAACCCACAGTGAAAATGCTAATGCTAAATCTCTAAAAGAACTCTTAGAAATCCTGCAAGAAGCAACAGATCAAGTTCTAAAAGTTGCAGCATTTTCCCCTTCTAGAGGATTTGAGTTTATGAATGCTAGAGGATTTGAATTTATGAATGCTATAGGTGTCCATTTCAATCAAACCAAATTTACAACAGGTACCACCGAGCATCCACCTCTACACACACATTGATGGAAAGCTACATGTACTGTCGAAAACACATGCAAAAAGAATATTGTAATTGTAGAATGCTACAACATTTGCGCTTTAGAAGAATAGATCATATTTTACATGTCTACAAGAGCATAGCTTCTTCTACCCCATATTGTTCCAATATGTGACCATATCTATAATGAAAAGAGAATAATACGAGAGTATCGCAAAAATGAATAGGAGCATGTAGAATATGAATTTAAAAATTGATTTCTCAGCATTTGTTTATCTAAGTTTGTAGTAAGAGGGATGCGGGAGTATAGGGTTATAACTTTTAAGATTTAATGCGTTTGAGCTTGTGCGTGCCTGTATGCAGATAACTTTGTTGTCCTTGAGTGGATATACTTCAATTTAAAGTAGAACGAAACCAACGAAATGCTCTGAGAGCTCTACGCTTGAATCCCTCTCTCATCAGGCCAGCTGAATATGCATAATGTTACAGGTAGCCCCCAGAGATAGGGAAAGCAATTGTCATTGATCTTATGACTCAACAAGTTTTTAATTGCTATTTAATGTCTTTTTTGTATTATAGAATTTTATGATTGTTGGTTACCTTTTCAGGTTATCTTCAATCATTTTATTTGTATTTATGTTCTTCTACTGCAGAATCGGGAAACTATAGGTCTTGCCAGAATTTTCAAAAAACAGAGGAGACAAGTGAAATATAATTATATTATCTTTTTAAAGGTTAGTAAATTTATTTTTTGAACTATTATTTATTGAGAATCTTTTTATATTTGCATCTTTAACCAGATTTTGTGGTAATGTTAGTGCTTTTCATCAAAATCTATCAACATCTATAAAACCAAACCTGATGCATTGAGGTTGTAACAATAAATGTGTATTCTGTAATAATTCTTATTAATAGGAAACTCTCAAAATCACTTTAAAGCCGAAATAGTACCACTGTCAATCTTAGTTACTGAAAGAAGACTGAGCTGGGTCAAGCAGTTTGTATGGGGTAAACTCTATTAAGTGTTTCAGGTTGGAACTAGTTGTGACTTGTTCCATCTCTAATTTGCTAATGGTTTACTCATAGTTGTAGGCTTTGCTAAAGTAATGTTTGATAGGGTTATTATGTAGTCTTCTTAACCATGGAAGTGATCAACAGAAAGAAAACTGTAACACAAAAGAGCATTGTCAAATCTGTTGCTCTCTCTACGAAAAAGCATTGCAAGCTCTTACTGACTTTTCCAGTGGAGAGATGCAGATAGATTTCCAGTTAACTAAGATGTCAAGCTTACAATTGCAATATTGCCAAGACAAAATAATTGGATATGAGTAGTGATAACTACAGAGACAACAGTGCCAATTTCACTTGCACCTACAATCTTCATGAAAAGATAACTGATGAAAGGAATATAGAAATCTGTTAACTTGTGGACTATGGGTTTGCCCATGTTCAAACTTTGGATTATAAATTGTAGCTGCAATGGTACCAAAAGATGGATACATGCTTAAGAGTTCTCTTTACAGTACACGATTTAGAACATGAATTTAGAATTTTAGATACTGATCAACACCAAATCTAGCAAGTAGACTACTATCTCTACTACTCTAATAAGCTATCCTGATTGTTTTAATCCCCAAATATTTTTTTGTGAATGTCCTCCTTGGGTTTGAAGATCAAAGTAATCATTATATAACCATAATCTTCTTTACAATAACAGGCAAGCAACCTCTTCATATTCTAAAATTGAACAAGCATTGCAAGATATCTCTGATATTCTACATCAATATGGATAAAGAATCATAGGTGCTCCTAAAAAGACAGCTCTCATTTACTAGGCTCTTAAAAAATTGGCAGTAAGACAGTAGAAAGTGAGAAAACAAAAATTAAAACTATCCCCTTGAGGAAATATCAAACCTTCTCATATGTAAATACTGATGTAGTTTGAAGGGTAGTCTCTTCTCCATCTTGAATTATAGTGAGATCAATGATGATTAAGAAATAAGCTTCACTTCTGGCATAGACCACATCCGGATCACTTACAGAAGTATACAAAGACACCTTGACAAGTGCATTTTGGACAAAGGAGATTGGGAATTTGAGAGGGATGAAGAAAAACCTTGAGGAAAAAAAAAAGATTTCTCTAGCAAGAAAACAAAGAAAATTAAAGCTCAAACATGCAAGAAGCGTTTTTTGGGAAACACGCTGCTATAGATTTCATAAGATCCTCAAATAAAATCTTTTCATGTCGACAATAAAAAATATTAGTAATATGGTATCAATATGGTAGAATCACTCTCCCATTTTGCAGGGAAAATCTTTCATCTCAGGCTGAAAATAATAAGAGAGTATCACAAAATGAATAGGCACATGTATCATGTGAATTTTAAATTTGATTTCTTAGCATTTGTTTGTCTAAGTTTCTCGTAGGGGGATGCAGGGTATAGGGTTATAACTTCTAAGATTTAATGCATTTGGACTTGTGCGTGCTTTTATACAGATACCTTTGTTGTCCCTCAGTGGATACTTCAATTATGATCCTATGGTATTTGTGAGTCTGTTCATCCCTGCCTTTGAGCAACATTGGTTTGCTTATTGTGGACCACCCTGCTATCTGAGTTTGGATTGTCTGTCACAGCCAATCCTACTCATGTGAGAAATTTTATTGATGATTATAGTTTCCGAATGACTTTCAGTTTGGATTTTTATTTTTATTTTTAATTCCAGATTATTCATAAGGGATTGTCTGATTACCATTTACAAGGAGGTACTTTCTGCAGCGTTCCTGGGAATGTTCTAATGGATCACCTTTATTTAATTATTATTAAGTGGACCATTTTATAGGAGATGGGTTTTGTGGACAATGGTTTCCTCATATGATATTTATAATAATCTATTTTGTTGTGTCAGTTATGTCTGCTGCAGCAAATGCTCTGAGAGCTCTATGCTTGAATCCATCTCTCATCAGGTCAGCTGAATACGCATGATGTTACAGCTAGCCCCCAAGGATAGGAAAGCAATTGCCATTGATCTTATAACTCAACAAGTTTTTAATTGTTATTTAATGTCTTTGTTTCTATTATAGAATTTTATGATTGTTGGTTACCATTTCAGGTTATCTTTAATCATTTTGTTTGTATTTATGTTCTTCTACTGCTTATTGTGCAGGCAGAATCAGGATTGTGGAACCTTATTTGAGAAGTTCTTGTTAGCAGGTTATATTGCAAACATAAAATGGAGCAACATTCTCTGTTTTTTTTGTTATTTATTATACTCTCTTTTTTTGTTCTAGTGGTCAACTCGTGCTCGTAAAATTTACAAGTTACAGCTAGCCCCAGGGATATGGAAAGCAATTGCCATTGATCTTATAACTCAACAAGTTTTTAATTGCTATTTAATGTCTTTGTTTCTATTATAGAATTTTATGATTGTTGGTTACCATTTCAGGTTATCTACAATCATTTTATTTGTATGTATGTTCTTCTATTGCTTATTGTGCAGGAAGAATCAGGATTGTGGGACCTTATTTGAGAAGTTCTTGTTAGGTAATTTATATTGCAGAAATAAAATGGAGCAACATTCTCTGTTATTTTTTATTTGTTATTTATTATACTCTCTTTTTTTGTTCTTGTGGTCAACTCGTGCTCATAAAATTTCCAAGTTTTTGGTAAGCATTTTTGTTTTTTGTGGACACCTTGATATTCCTCTTGCAGGCCGTATACATTGTTGTATGCATAGACCTCTAAAAATTGTAGGCCGGACATTTTGGTATGAGTCATACCATGGCTATGGAGGGGCGTGATACTTGCTGGAAGTAAAGCGCCTAGGTTTTAGATCTTGTTTCTTGTTGTTTGGGGCACCCATACCTACTAATCTCTTTCCAAGTTGTTTGACGTTTGGATTTTGCAATGTAACACAGGGACACGCACCCTGGCAAAAACCTAGGAGTATCGGGTGCGGGGACGTCCCCGGGACGGATAATCCACGCACCTAAGCACCCTCGCCAACGGTCGTGGGCCACCGCACCTCAGCCGCACCCGTCCCCGTACCGGTCGGGTGCTCGGGATCTTGGGTGCGGGGGTGCGGTACTTGGGTGCTGCCTAGGCGTCCCTCGAGCGCACCTAGGACGCCCAAAAAGCAATTATTTAAAGTTTTTTTTACTTTTTGTGAGAATCCAATTTTTCAGTGCAGGGATGGGAGGATTTATACAAATATAACATTTAAGTATAAGATTATTTAATTTCTTATACTTTTAAGTTATATTTGTATAAATACTTTCAGGATGTTTGAGATAGGTTCCAGCTTCATAGGAGTTAAGATATAGATTCTAGATTTTGGGGGTTTTCGAAAAAATCGAGACTTAGACAAATTTCAGGACTCAGCAAGCCTTCAACAGGGTTACCTCCCACAATCCATCATGGCTTTCTAAGGTTGAACTAACGCTGGAAAAAGGATTCTCAAAGGGTTTTAACTCGTTTTATCGCAAATCACTTGGTTTCGACCCCATCTGTATGACAGACTTAGCTTAGCTCTCGTCCAAATCCCAGACAGACATGACTTCCCAACAAGCCAAAATCACTCAAACCTCATTTGCCGGACCTAGGGAAAAACAGCCACCAACAAAGGCTACCTAAGACCTAGTTATGAAGACTTTGACATTGGTGATTGATCATGATTCATTATATCATATCATGCTACTGTGCTCATTGTAATCATGATCATTTTGATATATCATATTTCATATTTGAACAATGAATTTGAATCTTTGATAGAAGTTTAGAACATGATTCATTATGTTACTATGTTACTATGTTGAGTGTTCAATGATTCTAGTTCGTGTTGCAATTTTGCTATGTTCAAGTATTTGGTATGTTATATTGAAACATCTTTTCATAATTAGCATTTTATGTTATATATGTATAGTATGCAGCTTGCATTATTCAACCTGCACCAACATATGCCTCATCAATCCCACAAGTTCCATTTCTGTTGTTTCATAGTTGGATGATTTGGTATTTGGCACTGTTTTTTTGGGATGTTACAACACACATTATCAACAATTTATATCAATAGTTTTTCCACTTCTTATGATGTTATAATACATGTGAACTAATTTTGTAATACTTCTGATGGGCTGATGGTTATACTGCCAAAGAGTTGTCCTTTCTATGCATTTTACATTGTGCATGCTGGATGCTAGTACCGCCAATGGATTTGATCAATGCTCATTGAAGTATTTACTTACCCCATGTAGCTTTTATTAATCCCAATTATATATCTGAATGGTTTGAAATTATAGAAAAAGATAAGAAGTTATGAGTAGCCCAGAAGCAGACCACCTGGGTTGTTGTCAATTGTGAGAGCACTGAAGGTGATAGCCTAAGAATGGATGAAAAGACCATTAAGAAATACCTGTAAGATGAACCTAAAAATTTAATTAAAAAAATCTAAGCCTATCCCTTACATTTCCTACAGAACAGAGTATATGACAGTTAGCCTACGTTGTGCTAGAATAAATGAGGAAAGGAATTTGGATGCAAAACTGGAGGTTGACCCCAACTTCCAATTTTAATCTCTCTGCTCGACTTAAAGAGATTTTTGGTTTGAGTTTGGTAGCTGCAAGTAGCACTCAAGATGGTGTGGATTTCAAATAATTGGTTCTGCCTACCTACTGTGCGATTCAGTTATTTGGGTATAGTAGTTACTCTGAGCATCACTTGTATCGGCTATCTTCATTGTAAATATGTAAATCTTCACAAGTTGTGTGCAATATATCGGAACCATTTGAGACATGGTTGTGAAATCTGTACAAACAGATCCACAGCAATCTCAGTGAAGATCAAAAGAATACATCATTTTTTGGCAGGTATTTGCAAAAGAAGTTGATAAGGATACAGTGTTTTTGATAACTGCAAGAGCATCCACAACAGAAAATCAAGATGCCATCAATGTATCTATTGTTGGGATTCTTGCTGATCCGAAGAACTAAGAAAGCATGCTACAATTTTATATTGTCATTCTCTTCATTGGAAATGAAATTCTTCTCAGATTTTCTTCGACTGTGGATATTTGTGCTCACTGGTTAAAGTGAAGTTTCTCTGTCAATCACCATACAACATATGTTGCTATCGGCATAACCATTACACCTCATTAGTGCAAGTGCTAGTTAAATATAATGCCCCATCAGCATGCTTTATGTTAAGATGTTTAAAACAGTCCAAAAAAAAGTGAGACCAATCGTAGTGCATTAGGGATCTCATACTTGTGCAGTTGATGTGGCATCACTTAATTGGTTATTTTTTAGAATAAGGGATACATTTCATTCAATTATGGATAGTACAACAATAGCAAAAATAACTTTAAAGTCACAACTATTAGTACAATGTTGTCAAAAATATAGAATACTAAATCAATTAGTATGGATATTAAATTAACAACTTCTATCACAACCATTAAAATGATATTCAGATATGAGTCCTCCCCCTAATTCTTTAAAATGGCACCAATTTTGAGCTCGGCCAAACACCATCGGGATTGGACATAGGTGGCAGAAAATTGGCATGTTGTGGATCTCCTGGAATAGGAATAGAATCACTAGCTTCAAAGGACTTCCAGATCTAGAATATATGCAAACCCATGGAATGAAGTTTATCGTAGATGGTAGTGGTTGATGTGTGATTCACATCACATACCCGACGATTAATGAATATGTCATAGGGCTCTGTAGATTTAGGTGCATGAAAGGGTGAAAGCTAATCAAAAACGTTTTCTGGTCGGATTTTATTTTTCCTTGCTGTCCATTGGAATTTAACTCACCGACCAAAGAGAGTAGAAAGAAAGAGGGGGCTTGATTTCTGACAAGTGAGAACGCCGCAGTGAGTGGCGTGATACAACTTTGCCTGTCAGTGGAGGACGTGACAACCACATTATTAACAGATGAAAACTTTTGCTTGTATCGTAAAACGACAAATTTCTGAGACTTTTAGAGCAGCGTGAAGTTTAGGCGAAAGGTCGTATGGGCTGAAAACGCGAAAACCATTTATTTCTGTCAGAATAGGTAAATTAATTAATTAATTATCTCCTATACTGCGCCGACCCCACTGATTCAGCCAACCATCCAACGCTGCAGCCACCAATGTTGACTCCAGCCGACTCAGCGTTGTTGTCAGCCGCCCATTCACTGTCCAACATTAAGGCTACATCTAACTCTAATATGTAATATTCAACAATAATTAATATGTACTTGCCTATAAATTTATGAAATTGCTAATAAAATATCAGGGCTCATTTCTTATGGGTTTCTCCTCTGTACCTTGTTTTTCAACTCTTTCTATCTACGTTTTAATAAAATTGTTAAATTTGTTTAAAATTGTGAAGTCTATTTATCTAATTATTTGCATTTAACAAAAATGCAGAACGGGAGAGCGAGTAGTAAACTTACCGTGGAACATTCCTTCATTTTATCAATTCCACGTTCCTTCATTTTATCAATCTGCTCTGCACAGTGTAGACGATATGGCGAGTGTCTAGTTGCAATCTCTCTACCCATATCTCTAGGGTGATCATGCATCGTTATTCTTTCACCCTCAACAAACCCCACTAGGCCCTTATTCACCAGTGTTTCTAAACCATGCAACCCACTCCAACCCGAATTATCCCACACAGCTATAACCTTGCTTTTCTCTTCTCCAATGAGAAAATAAGCCACATCCAAGAACATCTCCCTCTCTTCTTCATCGAGCGCATCGAAGCTAACTTCCAAGTATTGTTTGATTTCACCGGGCAAGATTTTCAACACTTTACGTAATTGGGATTTCCAGTACATTTCAGACTTCCTACCATATAACTGTGCCCCCAACACCTTGAGTGACAGAGACAAACCTTTGCAAACCTCTGTGTACTCGTTAACCAGAGTTTCGAAGTGATCGGGTGGAGAGGGTTGCAAGAAAACATGCCAACAGAATAGCTGATTAGCATGGTGTATGCACCCAAAAATGGTTGCCTAGACTTTGGGCCCCATTTATTCGATTTATTTACCCTGAATCAGTTTTATCAATAATCAACATTTTTTAAAATTATATCAATTTCTTTGATCAAATCCTATTTCATCATTTTCAATTATTTCTATGGGCTAATCACTTTATCCTAAGCCTTTATTTAATTAAAAGGAATTTCCTCCCCTTTTATTAAATAAAAAGCCCCCACTTTTCATCTTATCCTAAGTTGCACAAATAAAGCATCATTCTTATTTTATTAAAAGAGAAAAAACATTTTTTGTCTCATATGGACACAAAAGTCAACTCTTATTTTCCCATTGGAGGATATTTGTGCACAAGGATCAAACTTCCATTTTTCTCCACTGTTGATTAAGTCTTTTGCCTCTTAATCTCAATGGTCCATTTCACCTCATTTCTTATAAAAGAAGAGTTCTCTTCCTCATTTTGCATCCATCTCTTTTATGCTAATGTTATGCTGCAGGTTTTCTAGGTTATTTGGAGCTTATTGAAGACATTCTACATCAAACTTTGAAGACTTGCTTTTCATTGTTGCATCTCATTTAGTTGCATATTTCCTTTGTTTAGTTGCATAATCATGGCATATTAGCTTAGTTTCCTTTTATGCAATAGATTAGCTTCACATAGCTTAATTAGGGGAATTGTAATCCATTGCTATTTCTTTTCTTAGTTTAATTTGCATTGTCATTTCATAGACTATTTTGCATCATCATTTAGATTTGCATTGCATTTGCATACCTTGATTCCATTTGGGGATATTGGCATTGTCGCCTTTGTCTTCATTCTGAATCTCTCATTGTGTGGTTGACTAGCAAGGTCACTAGTTTGTAGCTCTAGCTAAGAGCAAATTTATCAAAGTCCCTTGCAACTCTATGCATAGAGAGCTATGAGTCGCTTTGTGAGGCCTCATTGTTGAGCAACCTTGCATGTAATGATTCATAGAAGTGTGGTCACATTTTCACCATACACATGGAACTTGCTAAGTCTTGGCATTTTATAAATGTAGGAGGTGCCAAATGATTTGAGGACGCCAAAATCCCTGGTAGTTACAATAACCAGACTTTGAGATCCAAGGTTGTCTACATTTGGCAAGAAAGCATTGAGTTGGTCGATGTGATCCACATCATCCAAAACAATGAGCACCCGATGAGAGCTCAGAAAATTTGCAAGGAGGACCTTGCCCTCATCTACATCATGGAACTGGAAATCAACCACACCGAGGTCTTTGAGAAGCTTTTTCTGCTTGTTACGTAGGGTGTTCCTGGACACTGTATCACGCATGTTATAAATAAAAATGCATCTGTCAAAGGAGGAATGTTTCCTGTTGAAGAGCTCTTTGGCCAGTGTGGTTTTCCCACTGCCTCCCAGGCCCATGATCCCCCTGATTTTTACAGTCTCTTCTCTTGCAACTGATTCGAACTCTTGTACCAACTCACCCAACCCAACAGGATATTTGGCTACCGACAATAGACCTTTTTTTTTTCTTGATTTTTAGTGCATCATTCACAATATTCTTTAAAATTGAAGCCTCATCCCTAAACATTTTTAACCCATAACAAAAATCAAAACGACATGCCAAACAATACACACTATACTGCTTAAATATTTATGTCGACAAAACAGAACCAACGGGTGAGATGTAAAACTTGACAATTGAAGAAGTAGAGAAAATAATACTTACTTTTTATTGTTGAACGGGTAGCCGTGTCGAAATGAACATTTGTACAGTGCCTCTTTCCACTCATCAAGTTGATTTAGTGTGTATTTTCCCTTCTCTTCAAGCTCTGAAAATACATGGGCGTACCATCCTTTTCCTTCCTCAATCAATCTGAGGTTAGAGGGATCAACATGATAGAAAATGGGAATGACTTTTTTACCAGTTTTGAGCATGAAAGACAACTCAGTCAAACACCATGGGGAATGGGGATAGTTGGGAGAAAAAATAGCAATGTGAAGGGAGGCAGTAGTGATGGCATGTTGTATTTCTGCTGGAAAAGAATCACTAGCCTCAAGGGCATCCTTATCTAAGAAAACAGAAAATCCCAAGGAATTCAGGTTTTGGTAGATGGTAGTGGCTAATGTGTGTTTCACATCACGACCATAATGATTAATGAAGATGTCCTAGGGCTCAGAAGATTTAGGTGCAAAAAAATAAGGTACAAGCCCATCGAAGGTGTTTTCTGGTTGAGTTTGATTTTGGGTGGTTGTGAAAGAGGAAAACCCAACAGCCATGATCATTGGATCAAACTAAACCGAACAAGGAGAGAAGAAAGAAAGAGGGGTCCCGATTTTAGACAAATGAAGGGTTAGGCAGAGGGCAAATATAGATGACAAAATGTTTAGGACGCGTATTCAGAAAGGTAAGTAGGAAACCGTGTGAAAGAGCAGTGTTATACAAAGGGAGGAAGCATCTCAGTACCTGACAACCACTACACAAGGAATCCTTCGCTACCTTTTTGAAAGATGAAAATTCATCAAGTTTACACGAAGAATGATGTGGCAGAAATTTCCTAGGCTTTTTTAGTGGCATCAAGTTTTGATGTGGGAGAAATTTCTTAGGCTATTCCGAGCGTGAAGTTTTCACGAAAAATGATAAGGAAAAATTCCTTAGATTTTTCCAGTAGCGTGAAGTTTACGCGAAGAATGATGTGGAAGAAATATTAAATATTTCAATTTTTTTCCACGAAAACCTGTCTTCCCTTATTTTTAAAAATAGATATACACATATCAAATATCTAATTAATTTTTTAGTTCGTATAAAATTGTGAAGTCTTTTTGTCACAACTTAAAATTTCCTTTATTTAATTATTGACCATTACATTAAAAAATAAGACACGCAGGCGTCAAAGTTCCTACCAATGGTGTAATGCTTTTAGAGTTAAGATCAAGTGAAATAATAAGAAACTTCCAAAAATAAAATAGACTTTTATATTACAATTTTGACAACAAAAGCTAGTAAAATTTGATGGCAATGGTGCATATGAGAATCAAATGAATAGAGGAAAAGTGTGATAGCTATGGAAGTTGGAAGGTGCATTTTAAAAATATTGATTCATTTTGAAGAATTATATAAACTTAGAATTGATATGTGGATATTGGGTATTATAATGTGCATAATTTTAAATAATATAAATAAAGTAAATGTACCTTTCTGATGACTACTTCAAAGAACATAAAATTTAGAAGATAAATTTATTAAATTTGTTTAAGTTGTTTGCTATTTGCATAAGATTTGGAAGTGCAATTCTTTTACGGTAGCTTGTGAGACATTGTTTTTCTATATTTTTTGTATTTCAATGTCATTTTGAAACAAAAGTTTGATGGGTTGGTTAGGTAAATCACTAGCTAAATTGATCTAGAAATGTGCTAGATTTTCCAACCAAATGGTTAACATTTCTGAAAACTTACAATTAAATAATATATCATTAACATAACTAAAATGTGCTAGCTAGATTGAGCTAGAAAAGAATAGAATGGAATACCAATGCCAATTGGGTCATGAGAACAATTTGTTTAAATTATTTCCCAAATTCAAGCAAAGAAAGAAGAATTTTCCTAACTCCAAGTTGGAAATGAGATGTTGAACCTAATTTTAGATTTTGTCAGACTCAATATGTAAGGCTTGTGCTGTAAAATTAGATTTGCATATAGAATTCCAACATGACTAAAATGAAAATTAAAACAATCCACAAAACTAATAAAATAGTTAAATCAACTCACTGAACCAATAAAAAATGAACAAATCCATTTAACCAACATGAAACTACATGCCTACTTTTATAAGAATGAGGAGACACCCATAAAGGGTGTCTTCTCCCCATATCATAGCATTGACTTATTAGCAATAGAGTGTAAATAGCTAGCACTGGTTCCAAATTGTCTTCCAAACAACCCATTGAGATTTGGTCCTACAAAAAAATAAAAATTAACGCAATAAATTTTATAGATCTAACCAAAACAAAAAATACCCAAATAATTTGCAACTCTATATTATATTATCAGAAATTTAAATTCTATTCTATTCTAATTTATTGTTTATAATTTTAATAATAAAATTATAATTATCACAAAATCAAAAATATTATATGTGAAATTAAGTAATTACTAAATTAATACTAATTAATATTATTTCTTTTATAAAATAATGTATTCTTTAATTATCTGCAAAATAGTTAACACAAACAACGCTAAAATAATTAATAGTGAAAATTGACAAAATCTAATTCTATTCAAATTTTAGAATTAAAAATGTAAATCAATTACTACAAATAGTATGAAGATGATCTGAAATGACAAATTAAAAAACTTACAATTAAATAATATATCATTAACATAACTAAAAAATTAAAAATACGATCCACAAACTTTTCAAAGAGTCTGGTTTTAAATTTAATGGTTTCAACTAATATTTTTAAAATATAATTTAATTATTTAAAATCCTCCAAGTTTTGAATGCATATAATAAAAGGGAGGTTGCAAACTATGTAGTGGAGTCCATGTGCCCATCTATTTCCAAATTTTCACAACTCTATAAACATGCACAAGAAAAAACCACCTGTAAGCAAATGAAAGTTGTGTGTACAAAATCAATCTTGTGCTTATAGAAAAAGAAAAGTGCATGTGAATGATGAAAGAGTGGACTATTTCCCTCGTTAAAGAGTGGTCTTCAGAATGTGGGTTTGAAAGAATTAAATATGAGTGAGTCTTCGGGGGGGCTTGTGAGTAGCAAGAAAAATGTGTAGCGCTTTCTTCAACATAATGTTGAGAGACTCAGATCATGGGTGATGAATAACAAATGGAATTTTAGGCAGAGCTTTTGTTTTTGCTGTTGTGCGAGACAATCATAGACCACATTATCTTTTTTAGCAAACAGAACAAAGGGGAAATCATGCCCGCTGGAAAGAAGCACAATTTCTTGTTCATGTAGAGTCCATCATGTGGCAGAGTTGTCATGGCTAACCTCAAAGCATTTGAAACACCATAATACTTGGCCTCTACAATAAGGTTCTCGATAGAAAAAAGGTCATCCACAAACGTAGTGAAGATTGAAAGCCAATATTTATATACCAAGGGGAGGGCATGGAGGAGGTGTTAAACAACCTATATTGGTCTTTGTTGGAGAGAAAGTTAATTTAGTCATGGGTATATGCACAAAGATGGGGGCCAAAAAGGTGCCACTTTCCATTTTGGCCCCCAAACGACCATGGTGTGTATGCACTAAAGCGTGTGCACCCTATAGGGCGCACGCGCTATGCAAAAAGATAACATGTGTGTACCCTATGTAAAAACCAAAAAAGCGTAACATGCGTAGTCTTGCATAGCGCTAGCGCGTGCGCCCTTTGCAAGAAACAAGAGAGAGAGAGAGAGAGGGGTGATGAGAGAGCGAGGAGATAAGGGGGAGAGAGAGGGTGATGAGAATAAGAATATAAATAATTAGCATTATTTAACTTTCTTAAATATGCTAAAATTATTAAACTTTAGGAAATAAAACTAGACTTAAAAATCCTCAAATTTGATTGGTCGAATTAAAGAAAATTTGCATCTACCGGATGTAGTAGTTTACCTGCCTTTGGCAGGAACTAATAAATAAAGTTTCATTGATTATTATTAATTTTACTATTACTTTTGGGACACAAATAAGCTCCCTACAAAATGCACCTTGACCAAATTTCAAAAAATGGAAAATCACAGATTTTTGTGAAATTTTTAACATTTGTTGTTCATGGTCTACATATTTTGTGGTTGAAAACTACAAAGAGTTTGCAATTAAATCACTATATTTTCACAAATCTGAATTTGGTGCATTTTGTAGGGAGCTTAGCTGACTCCTTACTTTTGTTGGTTATTCTGGGCAAATGTCAGAAAGTTGGAACGTGGTATTATATTTTTGGGATTTATCAAATTCCATGGAGGAGGGAGGGAATTTAGTGGGTAACCTTCTTGGACCGACGAAATTGGCTCTTCCTCATTCCGTTCCTTCCATTTTCTTTCTCAAGAGCTCATCTTTTTCTTTTGATCGTAATCCTCTTCATTTTTCTTCATGCATGGGATTGGCTTCAAGATTTCTTTGTGGGTAAGTAGTTAGCGTAGCAAATTTAAGGGAGCCGCTTCTAGACCATAAAGGGAGCTTTTATACCACTTTATTCTCCATAACTAAGGGAGAAGAATATACAAATGATTTGGGGGAGGGAGGAAAAGGATTGAATTTGGCCTTAGCTCGACAACTCAGTGGAGGCATTTTACCAAGTTCTAACTTTCTTTTTAATTTTTTTGAGTATCATGTTGAAATTGGATTGTATGATTGATCATTTATTTTGATGTGTTTATTCTTCCTTGTGTGCATATGCTTTTGTGTTTGCACAAACCTGTTTGTACCCATTTAGTTTTAGCTGAGCTTTGTTCTTTTCAACCTAAAATTTATGAGTCTTTCCTTTTTGGTTAATCAAGCCATAAATTTTCTTGGGCTTGAGTTGCTGGAAATGAAGTTAGTAACCGCTTCTTCTTTTCAATCGAGTCATTTTCATATGTTTGTAATGATGAAATTATGGAATTTCACACCAACACATTCTACATTTCCTCTTGTTTGCTTCTTCTAAAATGCTTATGCATAGTTTCTCCATGTGGACTAACTATATGATTACTCCAAAAATATCTACACCTGACCTTACTTGTTGAGCAAGAATTGAAGAGCTAATAAAGACAATAGTGAAATAGAGCAAAGCGTGACAGTAAAACAAAATAGAAAAAGAGCACAACAAAAAAAAGAGTAGAGCACACTAATGAATTGTATTTTTTTATTAAATAAAGCACTGCAATTTTTCTGATACACACATTGTATGGAAGGTTTCTATTTGAATAGAAGTTATACAGATTTCTAGATAGTTCTTGAGAAGCTACGGTGAAGGCAAATGTGAAAATCTGGAGTCTTCTACTCAATAGAGAATTCTAGACTTTGTAATAAATTCTCAACTACCGAGGACTGTATAGATAAATGTTATTCTAACACTCCCCCATAATGTTTATTTGGAGAAGATAGGAACCTCCTTGAGTTGTAAAAAGTCTATGAGTTTGGTAAATTTGACAATAGATAGTGCTTTTGTAAATATATCAACAATTTGATTTTCTACTCCACAAAATTGTAGCTCAGTCTCCTGTCTTTCAATCAAGTCACGAAAAAAGTGATAATGCACTTCTATTTTCTTAGACCTAGCATGATGCATAGGATTTTTTGCTAACTTAATGGTGCTTTGATTGTCACAAAATATAATAGTTGGAGAGTCGTGTGGATGGTGTGCTTCTTCAAGTATTCTTCTAATCCATAATGCTTTTTGAGATGCCTTTGATGATCTAATATATTCAGTCTTTGTAGATGAAAGTGACATTGTTGATTACTTCTTGCTACTCCAAGAAATTAGCCCTAGTCCAAGATGAAACATGTACCTTGAAGTTGATTTTATATCATCAATGTTACCTGCATAATTAGAATCTGTATATCCAACTAGAGTAGGCTCTCCTCCATACTTGTACTCAATGCCAAGCTGATAAGTACCCTTAATGTATCTTAACATTCTTTTGGATCTTGTTTTCCAATGTTCAATGTGTGGCTCTGCCATGTACCTGGATACAATATCGACTGCATATGCAATATCTAGTCTAGTTATAGTAAGATACAAGAGACTTCCTACAAGTTGTTTATACAACTTTCCATCCACCTTCTTTTGAGTAGAGCTAACACTCAATTTTAGCCCTACTTCACATGGTCTATTAGATGATTTACAATCACTCATATTAATTTTTTTTAATACATCAAGAGCATATTTAGTTTGAGAAAGAATGATCCTTCCTTCTTCTTATCATACCTGCATACCTAGAAAATAGTGCATCAATCCTAGATCAGTTATTTCAAAATCTTGTTTGAGTTGATCCTTGGTTATTTCAATATTACATGTGTGATCTCCTGTAATGATCAAGTCATCCATATATAATACAATAATAACAACTTTACTATCACTATATTCCACATACACATCTGGATCAACTTCACTTCTTTTGAATCTTGCATTTATGAAGTATTCATTTATTTTGGAGTACCATGGCCTTGGTGCTTGTTTAAGACCATATAGTGATTTTTTTAATCTACACACAAAATTTTCTTCACCATTTTTAACAAATCCTGGTGGTAGTTGCATATAGATTTATTCCTTTAAATCACCATAGAGAAATGCACTTTTTGCATCCATTTAAAAAAATTTCCAACTAAAATTTGCAGCTAAAGAAACTATTGTATGAATGGAAGTCATTTTAGCAACTGAAGCAAAGGTTTCAATATAGTCAATACTTTTTGTTTGTGAGAAACCTTTAGCCACTAACCTTGCTTTGTTTTTTTCAATAGCTCCATCTTATGTGAACTTTGTTCTATAAGTCCATTTGCAACCAACCACATTTTTCCCTTCTGGAAGTGTTGTCAATTCCCATGTTTCATTTTTCATCAAAGAATTGTACTCCTCTTGCATAGCTACTTCCCATTGATCTTTTCCTTTTTCTTCTTCATATGTGCTTGGAGTATCAATCTGCATCACCTTAGCCATAAAAGCATAGTTAGCAAACATATTTCTAGGACCTTTTTGATAAATTTTGTGAATGCTTCTCATTTTCTGTGTATTTTCATCATCACTTTTACTTGATTTTTCAACTTGTGTTCCTTCTCCTTCTGCAGAAGATTACACACCTTCATTTTGATCATAAGTAGAAGTAGACTTATCATCTTCAATCAAGAATGGAAAGTGAGATAATGTAGGAGAATGATTACTTTCAATATCTTCATCAAACCATACATTCCTTTTGATATAACTTTCATATATTTTAGGATTGTATAACTTATATCCTTTTGACTCCTAAGTATACCCAATCATTATGCACTTCTCACTTTTTCTTTCAAGTTTGTTCCTTTTTTCATCAGGAATGTGAGCATATGCATTACAACCAAAGACTCTAAAATGAGATACTATAGGCTTTCTTCCACTCCATGCCTCTTCTAGTGTTATGTTCAAAATAGCCTTAGTGGGTCTTCTATTCAAGATATATATAACAGTATGAACTACTTCAGCCCAAAATTTGGCTTCTATATCCCTAGAGTGAAGCATACATCTAGCCATTTTTATTATTTTTCTATTTTTTCTTTCAACAATCCCATTTTGTTGGGGTGAATATGAAACAGTTGATTCTTTCTTTATGTCATGCTCTTTACAAAAATCCAAGAAGGCTTTATTTATATACTCAGTCCCTCTATCTATTTTTATTATTTTAAAAAAAAATCAGCTTTGTTTTTCAACCAAAATTGTAAACTCTTTAAACTTTTGAAACACTTCAACCTTCTTTTGTAAAAAAATACACCTGAATTCTTCTAGTATAGTCATCTATAAAGGTGAGAACATACCTTGATCCTCCAATTAAAGGTGTTAAAAGGACCCATTACATCACTATGAACCAAATGTAAAGGAGTTCTTGCCCTTCATGATTTACCTTGTGGGAAACTTTCCACATGTTGCTTTCCCATTGCACATCCTTCACATACCTTATGTCTTGGTGAGATTTTTGGAAGTCCATTTACCATATGCAATTTTTCCATAAGCTTGAGACTTTGATAGTTGATGTCCAATTCTTTCATGCCATAACCTGCTCATATCATCATATTTGGCAATAGCACACAAATTCTCATCTCCATTGTTAGAAGTAAATTCTTGAAATTTATATAATTCATTCTCCATTTTACCAATTGCAGTCCCTAAATATAATTATTGTTCACATCCTTGATTAAACATTTGTCATTATAGAATTCTATTTTATACCCTTGATTTGTAATTCGCTAGATCTGTATGTACCCAATTAGTTTTAATTGAGTTCTTTTATTTTCAACCCAAAATTTATGAGTCTTTCCTTTTTGGTTAATCAAGCCATACATTTTCTTGGGCTTGAGTCATTGGAAATGAAGTTAGTAACTGCTTCTTCTTTTCAATCGCGTCATTTTTATATGTTTGTAATGATGAAATAATGGAATTTCATACCAGCACATTCTACATTTCCTCTCGTTTGCTTCTTATAAAATACTTATGTATAGTTTCTCCATGTGGACTAATTATATGATTACTCCAAAAATATCTACACTTGACCTTACTTGTTGAGAAAGAACATATAATACATTCGCATGGATCGATCTGCCTAAATTTTACAAATACAATACCATCACTTATTTAGATCGATCCATAGCTCATTTCCTATAAGCAAATTGCTCTTAAAAATGATGCACTTTTTCTCTATTCATTTGCAACCGTAATGGTATCGGTCTTTATTTTCATTCTAATATTTCATTAGATGGTCCTGTATTGATCAATTGTCTATTCCTTTCTTACTTAACAATAGTGAGGGGAAAAGTATTCGAACACCATTTCATACCATTTGAATGCCACTTGCACATTCTTGAAAGCCTTGAATTTATTACACTTGGCATATCCTAAGGACTCCATCATTTTGCTCTTAATAGTAACATGGCGCGAATTTTCATTTTCCTATTTCCTAGTTTGCAGGAACCAAATAGTAGCAACTTATAAGAGTCAAAGTTTGGAACTACAACTCTGTGTATGGCGGTTGCGTTTACTTCTCTATTTTTTTAAGGGTTTGTGACTGAGTTTACAGATCGTGCTCTTATCGTCATGTGTTAAATGTCATTAATGTGTATGGGAATCCCCTGTTCCACTGTGTACATGAAACCCTTTTTTAACATGGCTTACGTATAGTACTAGAATGTCTTTATTTTGTGTTTCTTTCTCTGTTTAAGTCATCTCCCTTCTTAAGAGATTGATTACAAGAGTTAGCATAAATGTAACTATAGTTATAGATAGTAGCAAATCATTCTTTTAAAATTTTCTTCTGAGTATGTCTGATTTCAATTGTTTGATTTCTCTTATTGTTTGAGTTCCATGTGAAGAGTTGATGGAATGCTCAACTACTAAATGAACTCAAACCATTAAATGTAAACCTAGTAATATCATTTCTGATGGATAAAATTCATTAAATCAGATTGCGAGGTGTAAGATTTTTACTTAGTTTCATATGTATGTATTGCACCTTTGTATATATGTAATTTTTCTTACTTTTCAAGTTCTTTGGATCACATGGGAGGGGTGTTGAATGTGTATGTCATCCTCAACTTTAAGGAATAGTTAGGAGCTTCAAGTGTACCACCTTCTCATTGATAAATCTTGTTAGATTCACAAATTAGTGCTAGGTTATCAACATCTTTAACAAAGTAAGGAGAGGTCACACTCATGGATATGGATTCTCCTAAATTCATTACTATTCACCAAACATATCAGACCATCAGAGTCAAGACATTCTATCCATTGAGTCTTCTTGTGAAATTTGTGAGTCAATTTGAGCATAGCCACTATAACATTTGGGGTCGAATTTCGTTGCCAATTTGCGATAGCACTACCATTTGTGTGTGATTTTTGTGGTTTTTTTGCAAGTGCCCCTGAATCTATCGTAATACTGATGATTCTGTTGTAATTTCGACACCCACATGATTATAAACAAAAAAGAAAAGAAAAAGAATGGCTCATTTCTAATTTTCCCCAAATCGCTCATCTGAGGTGGAATAATACAAGCATGGGAGACATCTAGGGGATCGAATCAAGGTTTAGAGAAAGAACCACGTCTTTGGACAAGAGAAGCACTTCGACTCTGCCTGTCATTACTGCCAGTTTCATTCATCAGAGGCAAGGCCCTCCATTATCACCAAGAAGGATACAATCGACTTGCTGAGGTTGGTATTATTGTTACTCTACACACACATATAAAGTACTGTTATTTTGAGGATATTTACCAATAGATGAAATCATGAGTCTATTTTATTTCATTACTAGGAAAAATGGTGTCTCATTCTCGCCACATGCTCTTCGATCTTGATGATCTACATTTTTACATAGATAGTCACATTCTGTATCCCTAAATTGGAGGCACACTCCATGAAAACCACCACTGAGGTTAATGCAATCAGCAGCCATGGACATTGATCAAGTTACATATGAATAATTAGGTCAGATTCTTTGTTAATATTTTCAACAACAAAGTAAATAAATTCATTCAAATCAACAATTAAAAGTAGCTAATTTTGAAGAGAGGAAGAATATATATTACCAGAAGTTGTGAGCAATAAAAATATGATAAACACATACATGCCCTTCGCCATGTGAGCAACTACAGATCTCCAAAGATAATTAAATTATTCAGTGAAAAAAACATTATTGCCTATACATTTGTTTCAGAGTAATTCGTTTGGGTTACTTATAGCTCAAACACCAGACAATACACACATAATTTCCTTCATTTGCTCCACTCAATTTGCTATGAAATGACATAATGTTATAATTTGTTTATTGTATGGCAAGATAAAAAGTGGTTTCCACACAATTTATGTGAATATGTTCCAAGTTCATTCCAAGTAACGTGACTCATACAAGAAGTCCTATCTTGTTGAGATACAAATGAGTTTCTATACTCTAATTGGGCATGTTTCTGGAAAATGCTCACCAAATAAAAAAAGACTTTCCTATGGATTCCTCCCTCTGCATGAAAATGACATCAACATGACAAAGACATGGAATAGTGGCAGTGATAGGATTCAAACACAAGACCACATAAGTGTCAGTGGCAGTGATAGGATTCGAACTCATGTTGTAACCATGTGTCTCATCAAAGTAGTCGATAAAAAACACTTAATATATTTTTCATCTTTTGGAGATTTGAGATTGAAGGATTATCATTCCATGGCTCAAATATTCTAATTGATTATTTCTTTGGTGATCTAGTGGGGTCAGAAATTATATATAGTGAATAATTCAATCTATGGTGTGTATTTTTGCAGGTTCAACATTTAATTGAGAAGTGTTTTCTATTTAACATGATCAACATGAATGTGTTGAGGCACTTTCTAGTTTCTAAGCACACCAACATTGAACCCACTATAACTATTACAAACTTATTGGTACATTGTAAATAGTTTTCATAATGACCCAACTATCAATTATTTTAAATTATTTTTTTGGTACATATTGTATACTAATAAATGTATCTTCATAGAATTAGGGTTAATCATCAACAATAAGTGAAATAATAACTAAATACAACCACAATTGAGCAACTATTTAACAAAATCAATGATTAATTGAGCATCCTATGGCTCTCTAACTAAGATGTTAACGAATAAGCTCTCAGCAAGCTCTCACTAATGACAGTCCTAGTATGAGAATGATAGAGATAAAATAATGCTAAAGCTAACAATTATCAAGATAAATGCTAAAATTGCTCTTAAATGCCTTTCTAAACTCAAATTGCAAGAGGTTTGATGCAATTCTCAGATAGGTGGTTGATAATAATGAAGGATTTTAGGTTTCCTTTTATAGATTTTCCAATGGTAGGGGGTGTAGTTGTGTTTGATCATGGTTGAGTTGGGATTAAGTCTTTGGTTCCACCCTTTGAAGATAAAGAAAATTTTGTGTCCTCAAAGCTTGGGACAAGTAGACAAGATGGATGGTTAAGATTCATTTTCACTTTGAGTGAATGAGATTCAATTTGGCTTGATCCATGTGAATGCCTTTTCTCAAATCTCATTGGTTGATTGATTTTCTCTCCTTTTGGTTTGTTGAGAGTAATTGATTTTTATTAATTGATTTAATTGATTTATTTTAGCCATGCACCCCTTGAATGGGTTGAATTTAATTTAATCCAATACTATACAATTAATTGATTTAATTGTATTTTGATTTGATTGCACTTGATTAAAATGCTCTCAATTTTGATTGATCTCGAATTAAGACTTGATTTTCATTTTGATTGGCTATTTGTGCATTGTGATTCAATTGATTCAATTATGTCCTTGATTTGCTTTGATTTCACTTGATTTTCTTTGAATTTGATCTTTGTCCATTTTTAGGTGATTACAAATGCCCCTCTTTGAGTTGACGTGCGAAGCATGTCGATTCAATGAATACTCTGATCTGGCTTGATTGATAGGTCCTGATTCAATGATGGTTGATCTCTGATGTTTCTTTTGATGTCTTTCGATGGCCGATCCTTTGATTCTCGATATGAAATTGCTGCAAGTAATGATTGATATGAAACTCTCCTGATTGATGTGGTTCTGATGATCGTTCTCGATATGATGATTGATTTGTTGATTGATGGATCCTCGATATGATGTTTGATTTTGTTTGATTATGAAAAATTTCTTGATAAAAGCTTTCGATTTGAATCAATGATTAGTCTCTGATTTTCGATGATATTACTGCTGATGTTGATTGCATGCCCCCTCGGGAAATGAATCAAAATGATTGTGGCTGATTTGTTTGAGATTGGGAAATTTTGATTTGTTTCCTGATATAGAAATTTGAAAATGCCCCGGTCATGAGAGGATTTGATGAGAGAAGATTTGATTGATAAGATGTTGTTGATGCTCCAGATAAGTTGATGATGGTTTGGTATCGTTTGATGTCAGTCAGAATCACTTGGTTGATGTTGATGTCAATTTGATATGATAAGTTGATGAATTGATATTTCTCTCTCAAGATCTAGAGAGACAAAACAATGATTTTCCTTCCTCACGATCTAGAGTTAGGAGATTTGATGCGCTCAAGATGAGAAAATGGATGATAGGATAACTTGATTGACATTAGATGATCAATTGGATGATTTGACTGATTGATATTTGATACATGATGTGATTAGATGATATAGAATTATGGATTGATAGAAGAGAAGGTGATGAACAGGATTAGGTTCCCCTATTTGATTAGCATGATTGATTGTTGAAGATATCCTTGATGAAGCATGAATCATTTTGATGAATCAAACATTTAAAGATGTACCTTGATGATGTTGATGTACCTTTGATGATCAAATTGAGCAATATTTTTGATGATGGATATTTCAAGCATTGATGATGTTGATCAAGACTTTGATTATATTGATGGACCCTTGACGATGTAGATCTCAAAACATTTGATGTATCTTGATTTGGTCTTTTGATGATGATAACTCCACCCCCTTTTAGATTTTCCTCTTGCAAATTAAGCTAAGAAAGGCCAAACAATATATACAATGCATCTAATCTAAGATGTATGCAGCTAACTGTCATTATTCAAGATTTTGGCAACTTATTTTCATCATTGAGCTTTTGGAACATGAAATTGGTACAACCCTCACTGGTTCAACCATGATGATATGAACACCTCTTTCCTCGGATTTTAACAATTGTAAGTAAACAGACAAATAATTGATCCCTTTCATATACAAATGTCCTTGATGATTCTTTGATGATCATGTCATTAGACAGATTCGCATACTACTGTGAATCAACTTGGCAAGCACTCAAGAAGAAATCAATAAAATATCATGTCTTCATCATCGCTCATCTAGTCAAACATCATTGATTTGCTAAAAAGACATGATTCCAAAAATTTAGTAACACTTTGCACATTTTTGCTTTTGTTTGTAGATCCATATTTCAATAACTTCATCCACTTTGATCCTTAGTTATGTTTAAGCCTTTTAGATTTTGATCTTATTTTTCAAATGTTTTTCGTTTAAATCAAGTATTTGGATGTTTGAAATGTGATATTAATCATGAAGTTCAAGTGTACCCATTTTCCAATTTTGATGAAATGATTTTGAGCCAATTGATGTTTGCTTTGCTAAGCTTGTTGAATTTGGATTGGTGCCCCCAGTTTGATATAACAAAGATCATGCTTTGTTGGTCAATGCAACTTTTGAGTGTTTACTTAAGATTTGCAATTTTTTTTAATTTTTAAAAGATTTTCAAATTATTATTTTTTAAAAAAGTTTTTTCGATTTTTTGAATTTTAAAGATTTTTTATTTTTTATTTTTTTTTTGGATTTTTGAAATTTTGATTTTTTTGAAATTTTGAATTTTTAAAGGAACATTTTCACCTTTTTAGATTTTTAGAGATTACTAGTTCTCAAGCAAGATCACATTGAATTTCCCCTAATGTCTAGCAAGGTATAGGACATGAAAGATGGATTTGCAAATTGATGATTTAGCAATGAATAGACCATGATGGATGATGCAAATGTGTTACCCGTTGGACCATCTCCTCAAGATTATCCAAGCTAAGGAATAATAATATCTCAATATAGACCAATGATGTGGTGTTGGATAGCATATAGAATAATGACCTGGTGTCATTACAATGGTCCAAAGGAGTGGACATATCAAGAGACTTTTGATAACATTCTTTTTTTCATTTTTTATTTTTTTCAATTGAATCAAGATCAAGGGATCAATGTGGATAGGATCACACAATCACGATAAAGGGATGGTGAAGGCTATGAGTGAATGGTTTGGGATTATGGGAAGGCTTCTTAGAAATAATGAAGGTGGCTTTAGGATAAGCAAGATTGTGATAAGGTAACGTGAACACAACAAGTGAATAGGTTGATGGATAGGATAACTCATGTCAAGATAAAAGGTGAAAGTTGGAATATGGATGCAAGTGAGATCAATGGTAGAAATATGGAGGATATGATGGATGAAACTTGCCCCCAAGTGTAGAGTGCAAGAGAGAGGAATTATGCATGACGCCTGTTTGCCAAGTTTTCATCATGGTACTTGTCCAAGATGCCACAAGAAGTGGTTTTTACCATAGGATGGACTTCTTTTCTTTTTCTTTTTTTTCAATTTTTCTCTTTTTGGATGGACTCAAGCCTCATGCTCTTTGGATACTCCTTGAAAAGGTACAATATGACGAGCCAAGGCTGTTGAAAGGTATGCTCAAAGATGTTGATAGGGTGATGGAAAGGTGATATGGTGGATAAGGTAGAGGGTGGCTAAAGATTTATGCAATGGATTGGGTAATGGAAATGGAAGGATAATGAATGAGAGGATAATAAATATTTCCATGTGTGGGTGTGAAAAAGGGAATGGAAGGATAATGAATATGAGGATAAGAAGTATTATCAAGATCAACATCAATAGACACCTTGAAGGGTAGTGGAATAATGGAGGAAAAGTGGGTGAAATAGCTTGAGACTTTGATGTAAGAGAGGATATGGATCTTGGGACACAAGGACCCAAAATGGATGGATGAGATGGATTGTGTTTGGGAGAATGTGAAGTGGAAGCCTTTGGAAGCTTAAATGTCAACTTTGATTTCTCTTTCGTGTGTAAGTCCTTCAAAAGTGACTTGGGAATCCACACTTTCTTTGATTTTTCTTTCCTTTTGGATGCTTTTGAATGCATTTCTTCAATGAGGGATTTAGGAACCCACATTTTCTTTGATTTTTCTTTTTGCTTGATGGACCTTTGTGGTCTCTTTAATATTTATTTTTTTCTTTCATTCACATGTTGTTTAGATTGGACATGGTGCTCTTCATACCTAAGTGGATTCTTAGTTTTTTTATTCTTCTGTTGCACATTCAAATTTCTTACAAAGAACTTGGGATTGGTGGATGAATACGGTTGATATGGTTGGTTCATATGGATGGGTTCATATGAAGGATTGACATGGATGGGTGTTTGGTTTCTCAAGTATGTATGTATTTATTGATCTTGATAGGATATAGGGTAAGTGGATTGTGGGATAGGGATGGTAGGAAAGGTTGATGGAGGAATATAAGGGCCCAATATGGATGGAAGATCTAAAGGTTTCAACTTTGGAATATAGGAACCAAGGATGGATTTGGAGGTTGTAGAAGGAATATGCTTATGTGCAAATGGAGGTAAATGAGATGTGGGAGGGATATCAACATCTTTATTGTGAGTTGCATGGCCAAGGCTTTCGTCTTTCAGATTTATCTTTGTACCAATAGGCTTATATGTAACTTTGATAGGAGTGACTTTGATATGAGCAGTTGAAGCTTGAGATAGATATGAAGGATTATGAAAAATGGATGTTGGGGTACTTTGATCTTGACAAGGATCTTTTGATAGCTTAGGAAGAATACTTTTCTTTTCATTTTCAATAAGTTCATTAGAGATGGAAAGTATATCTTGATCTTGCTTAGGAGATGGATATGATATAGGAGGTGAAGGAATATGGAGTGTTTGAGATGGAAGGGTATCTTCTTGAAAGAAATGGAAGGGTATGAAGGGTTCATCATGGGATTCTTGGGGTATGGGACTTTGGTCAACTATAGGATAAGAAGGGATATTATGTTGATCTTGATACTTAATTAAGACTTGTTTCTTTGCACTTTTGATTAGTCTCTTGACATAAAGCCACTTCTAAGGACAATGTAGGAGTTTGGATCCGCACATGGGATTCTTGAATGGATGATGGATATTCATTTGAAATAGGAATGATAGGCATTGTAGCCCATGAAGGCTTGGGGTCTATAACCTTTGAAGCATGGAAGAAGTTTGTAGCAAGATGTAGGTTAGCTTGGATCTCTTTTAGAGGTAGCCATTGAGGGTATACATAGTTATTATGAAAACTATTTGGATCTTTGTTTGATGGAGGAATATTGGATAACTTTGCTTTTATATGAAATGGAGGAATGGTGGAATAGGTGAAAGCTATAAGAGGACCACTACTAGACATGTGTTCATAAGTTTGATCTTGCTTGAAAGTAATATCTTCATTAGATGAGTCATTAGGATTTTCAATTTCAATTATGTCATCATCAATAAGATTTTGGATTTTATGTTTCAACTCCATGCAATCTGAAGTTTAATGCTCATTATGTCTATGATATGCACAATAGTTACTCATAAATGTATACTAATAAATGTATATGTTTAAAGTAAGGCTTAACCCAAAGAAATGTGCTTTTGGAGTCCAATCCGGCAAACTTCTAGGTTACATTGTATTTGCCAAAGGGATAGAGGTTGATCCTGCTAAAGTGAAGGCCATAATGGAAATGGAAGCACCTAAAACCATTAGTCAGATGAGATCTTTACAAGGAAGGATACAATTCATTAGAAGATTCATCTCTCAATTGGCAGAAAATGCCATAATTTCATCCAACTTTTGCATAAAGACACAATCTTCAAGTGGGATGAAAAATGTGAAGAAGCTTTCAATCTACTAAAGACATACCTCATGAACCCACCAATATTGATGCCACCTATCAGAGGCAAGCCCTTAATATTGTACATTTCAGCAACAGAGAATTCATTGGGGGCACTTCTAGCACAAGAGGATGAAAATGGAAAAGAGAAAGCAATCTACTACATTAGTAGAGCCCTAGTCAAATATGAGTTGAACTATACCTTCATGGAAAGGGCATGCTTGGCTGTAGTTTTTGCTTCCCAAAAATTATGCCATTATATGCTAGCCCACAAGATAAGGCTCATTGCCAAAATTGACCCTTTGAAGTATCTACTAAGGAAAACAACATTAAATGGAAGATTAGCAAAGTGGGTGATGATCCTAAGAGAATTTGATATAGAATATGTTGACAAAAAAGCAATTAAAGGGAAAGTCATTACAGACCAATTAGCAGAAGCACCACTTCATGATGATCATCCTATACAAGTTGAATTCCTAGATGCAGAGATTGTGAATGTTGAGGCAAAAACATGGCAGCTTTATTTTGATGGTTCCTACACTCACCATGGGTCAGAAGCAGGCATACTTCTAATCATGCCTCAAGGCTCCACTATCCCTAAGTCATACAAATTGCTATTTCCATGTACAAATAATATAGCAGAATATGAAGCCTTGGTTATTGGAATCAAGTTGGCATTAGAGTGGAAAGTGACAGAATTGAAGGTATATGGAGATTCACAATTAGTCATAAATCAAGTCAATGAAGAATATCAGACAAAAGATGACAAATTAGTACCTTACAAAACCATGGTGGATAATCTCAAGAAGTATTTCATAATCATCACATTTGAACAAGTGCCGAGAGAAAAGAATAAAGCAATAGACGCCATGGCAACCTTAGCATCACTTTTGCAAGAAGTGACTCAACCCGCGTATGACCCAACCCATCCTTATACCATTTGCCTACTTACTACAACTGACTCACCTTGGTATGGACCAATTTACACCTATTTGAAAGATCAAATCCTTCCTATCAATCAAACTAGAAACCAAAAGAAAAGCTTCATTAGACAAGCCACCAAGTATACTATAATTTCTGAAACATTGTATCAGAAAAGTCTTGACGGAATGCTCCTTAGGTGTTTAGAAGAGGAAGAATCAAACTTAGCCTTACAAGAAATTCATGAAGGAATTTATGGATCACACTCAAATGGATTATCTTTAGCTAAGAAACTTCTTAGGATAGGATATTTTTGGCCTACCATGGAAAAAGATTCTTGTAACTTTGCAAAAACTTGTAAGAAGTGTCAATTCCACAGAAATTTGATACATGCACCGGCACAAGAACTTCATCCAATGACAACACCTTGGCCATTCTATTAGTGGGGTCTAGATCTGATAGGAATGATTCATCCACCATCTTCGAATGGGCATAAATTCATCATAACGGCCATAGATTACTTCACTAAGTGGGTGGAACTTGTACCCCTATCAACTTCAACAAGTAAACAAATATCCTTGTTTATCCTAAATCATATAATTTGTAGATATGGCGTACCTCATGCCATCATAACGGATAACGCAATGCATTTCAAGAACAAAGACATAACGGAATTGTGCACCAAATTTCACATGATACATCATTCATCTTCAATATATTACCGTCAAGGTAATGGACAAGCTGAAGCAAAAAATAAAAACATATTGAAAATATTGAAGAGAACGGTGGATAATTCTGGTAGAGATTGGCATATCAAGATAAACCTAGCCTTGTGGGCTTAGAGGACAAGCATAAGGATGCCAATAGGGGCTACACCCTTCTCCTTAGTCTTTGGAACAAAAGCAGTTTTGCCTTTGGAGGTAGAACTTCCATCCTTGAGGATATCTATGCATGGATTGATAAATGAGGAAGACTATAGAGTTTCTAGGCTACAAGAACTAGAACTCTTGGATGAAAAATAGAAAGAAGCCTTTGATCACTTAAAGGTATACTATTATAGAATGTCAAGATCTTACAATAAACACATCAAGCCAAGGCCATTCCAAATAGGTGACATAGTGTTGCATGAAAATCCCAAGAACCAAGCAGAAAGAGAGAAAAAAGGAAAGTGGGAAGCAAACTGGTTAGGACCATTTCTCATTGTTGAAGATTTTGGGACTGGCACATACAAGTTATCAGATTGTGATGGCGAAGAGTTACAAGAACCTATAAATAGCATACATCTCAAGAGGTTCTATACATGAGGTAGACAAAAGAGTATAAAGAGTATCAGATGGAGAGCATCATATTTATTGAACATAGTTCAAAAGAGATCTTGAAAATACCAAAAATAGTGGAAAATTGAGCATGAAGAAAGGAAAAACATTCAAATATGATCTTCAAAAAGATGTTGTCTTGGTGACAACCTAGCAAATAGGCACCTTGATAATATGACAAAAAAAAATTAAAAAAAAGAAAAATACAAAAAAATCGAAAAAGAAGAAAAGGTTCCTTGGTGAAAACCTAGCAAATAGGCACCTTGGTAGCAAAAAAAGAGAAAAGCTTTAAAAATAGAAAAAAATAGCTTGATCCATTCAATCGGTGAAAACTTAGTAAACAGGCACCATTGAAAGTCCAAGTCAGTTGCATACTTAGAAGGTCACCTTGTAAATATTGCATTCACCAGCATTTGTGTATATTGCATAATAAAACCCCACAGTTGCATTTGCAAGTACCTTAAGATTTTTGTCACCTAATCAAAAAATTGTCCTAAGTCCCATAAATGAAATCAATATCAAACTGGGGGCAATCTACTTTCAAGGAGCAAGGATTCATCAACAAGCTTTATTCAATTAGAGAATCAATTCATCACACGCGAAAGAGGAACACTTAATCAAATCTATATCCCAATCCAATGTGAGCCTAAAATGAAAATTTGATCCAAGAACTCAAATGACCTTATCTTTATCAGGATTAAAAGTATGCAATGGATGGAACTACACTTGAACTATGGATTTGAAAAACATGGGAAATTTTTTTTCTAAGTGTTGACTCAATTGATGAAATCATTCCTTTCTAGTGAATCGATGAAAGTTTTAGACTAGACAAGCTATGATGAAAGGATGATATTTTCTTGATTTCTGAATGACTGTCTTAAAATCAAAGGTTTAAATCATGTATTATTTGTCTAAGGACGTGATCATCAAAGAATCATCGAGGACTTGTACATAGGATAAAACGGAGATTTCTGCTTGTTTACGCAAATGGATACCTTGGCTATTTTGATCTTTAATATCATAATACCAACATCCACTTGCAACATAGAATCTAACAAAATCGGTATTTGCAATCTCATGATTGGCTTCAATCAGTGATAGTCGTACCAAAGAGACCGATGGGAAAGCAAAGAAAAAGGCAAAAGTATTCATATCATCATAGTTGAACTAGTGATGGTTGTACTAAAAAATGGGATTCCAAAAATGCTCAATGATGATTATAAGCTCTAAATCTTGAATAATGACAGTTAGCTACATACATGTTAGATTAAGTGCATTGTATATATTTGTTTTGCTTTTCTTAGCTTAAATTGTAAGGGAAAAAAATAAATGGGGGGGTTCAATTCAAACATCATGAGTCTAGATTCAAAACAACAAAAATGAGATTATCTTTTGCATTCATGCATAGCATTAATCATTAGTCATTATACATAAATAGACAAAAAATAGAAAAAGAATCATTACTCATACATCATTTGCATACATGTAGTTATGGATAGAATTGCATACATTTGAAAATACAAAAACATAGGATCATCCATATCCATATGATCATAAAACAATTTGCATCCATACATTGAAAAATAGAAAACATCTCATAAAATATTCATACATCAATGCATCCATCTATCTATATCATAAAAATAAGATGCATTGCATCCATTGCATATAGGGTAAAAGTACAAAGCTGTGTCACACTTTTATAAAGGAAAAGGCCAACAACACACAAATTTTTTAACTTTAACGACATAAAAATGACATTTATGTTTAAAATTTGGAGATGATGTAAACTAATGAAATGTGTGAAAGTGGAGGAAGTTTATGCCTATAATTTTTTTAATTTTTTTTGAACAAGAATTCACATAGTTTTTGAATTTTTTAAGTCCATTTTTTACTTGCTGAAAAATGAGGGTCTTGTTCGCAACAAAAAAGTATATGCAAATAATATTTTTTTCCTTTGATTTCAAAATATGTCATAGATAAAATGTATAGCTAGTGCAAAAAAGAAGAAAAATTAGTTTTCAATGTATATTTTCTCTAATATAACTACTCAAAGTCGAACATACCTGAAATCGATAGTTTTCATCTCGCGTCAAATTTCCCCTATCAAATCTACACCATTCACAAAATAAATGACACACTCTTGAAGATAACTCTCTCCTCTAGTGTTAAATATAAATTTTCAATTTTTTTGATAAGCTTTACTATTTTTTTCTATTTTTGAAGCATCTTGTTTTTGAATGTTAAAATATCTACTTGGAGTATTTTGAAATTATGATATATTAAATCTAATTAAAATATTATAAAAATTATATGATAATAATCTTGACTCTATGCTCTAAAAAAGGGTATTTTTATATTTGTAAAAAAATATCACTAAAAAGAGTAAGAGTTATTGAAACATCGCTTTTCTGAAATAATTTTATTTCTTTAGTAATTGTTATAAAACATGTTTTTAATAGATATTTCCAATTGGAAAAGGTGAAGAACTTATCTAACTTAGCTAGAATGAATCTAGCTAGACTATATGTTTGACAAAAAATAATTTTAGTTAGAAATACTCAAATTCAGCTATGCTGATAAGTTGTCCTGAAACGTGACACACCTTTGTGCTTTTACCCTCTAATCAAAAGTAAATTCATCATAAACATCATATAGCTGCATATAAAGATAATCTCATAAATCAACTCATGAATAAGAATGAAGGAATAGATCATCATATATCATCAAAAGAATGTTTGTCAAAGGATCCAATACATCAAAGTATATCCAGAGACAATATCATGAAAGTGGTACATCAAAGGTTTCGATCAATCAAAAAATAGGAAATATGCAATAGAGGACATCAATGATAAATGAATCTGTCGATAATCAATCAGGATCCCGCAGCACCAGAACCACCTAGATCTCTATCATCCTGTGGAGGAGGAGCCTGAGAAGTGCTCACTCCGCTCGGTCTTTGAACAACCATTGCTGAAATAAATTATTGCATCAAGGTAGCAACCTGATCTAAACATCCAACAATAGTGGACATATCTGTCCTCATAGACTGCATATCTCGGGCTAAGGAGCTAATAGTGGGAACATCCTGTGAATCCTGTCTATGATCCCGTGCCTGTTGAACTGGTGCCGAAATCTACTATGCTGGAATCTATTGTGCCGAAACCTACTGAGCCTGAACCTGCTAAGCATCATCATCCTGTTGTGCCAAGGAAACTCTCTGTAACTACACCAATGGATCTAAACTCCCAGGAACCTACCTAGCAGCCTCAACATGAGCCTGTCTCTGAGCTCTCTGCTGTCGATGAAATCTATCCTATCTAACTGCTGCTCTAGGATGAACTACCTAGACTGCATCAACCTACCTATCTCTGGCTCTATCTCGATCATGTCCATCCCTCACCCATCCTCTACCTGCAAAAACTGGGGGATCTCTACATCCTCGACACCTCCGATGTCTACCACCACCACGCCCATCATCACCATCACCACCACCACCACGTCGAGCTGGAATAGGCTTCGCTGGATCTGTGAAATGAATAAAACTATTTTGAGACCACCAGTCTTAATACTCATGGGACATCCCTGCATCAGACATACCTGTCAACATCTCCTATTTACAGAAAGGCATACCAGCAATCTAAGGCAAGGAAAACTGATAATCAATACAAGGGCCCCATAATGATCTCTCAGCCTATACTCGTGCATATAATGCATTTCCCAAAGGCATATCCTGTATCCTACCATACTTTCTGGAAACTCGACCAAAACAAAACCGATCAATAACAGTATCAGATCGGCCAATCATCCAACGAGGAGTAAACATATATGGCAACTCATCATCATCCTCCCACTAGAGATCGCAATCAAGATATGGATTCCATGTAACCTAATCAAGATCATCTATCTGATGCAATTTTCATTTTTATGCAGTTATAATTCATTATTTTCCTATTGTTCACAAAAACTCTGAATGAAAACAAAATATTTTGATCAAGAATAAAAATAGTACGGTCCATGATTCTTGATCCAAATACATGAGATCTGCAAAAATATACCCATGTTTATCTTCCCAATAATTAAAAAAGTTAAACCAATTGCCTTGTGCTATTTGATATCAAATGATTTTTAACTAGTACCCTATCCCTTCATTTCTGAGTACTACAAGATTTAATCTATAGTTTTCACTTTTGTCTAGAAGATTTGATATCATTGGTAAGAGAATTTTTTTCCTACAAGATTTAATCTATAGCGCTAATGGAAGGTTGTGGGGTATCTACTTAAAGTGTTGAGACTATTTTACATTCATCAAAACTTAATTTCTAGTAGGTCAAATTAGCAGCTCGATAATATTTTTTTACTTTTTGGAAAAAAAATCTTCAACCAAATCATCCTATAAAATATATTATAATTATATATGCACTAAATAATTCAATCTCTGCTAGAATTGAATGAATGGAATTATATATAGTGAATAATTCAATATCTGCAAGGTTTTGATCGAGCAGGGTTTCAACAGTGCAGAGCTCAGATTATCGAATATGGCATTTTTTAACGCTAGTAGAGATAAACTTGCATAATCATGGAGCCAAATTTTACTTTGCCTCTTGAATTGGAATTCCTAAACATTAAAAAAAACCCACATTTAAGTCTCAACTTCCCTTGAAATAGAGCTATATCCACTCATACTCAAATAGAGTAAAACCACAATCACTAACAAAACTTCCACCCTCATCTCTGCTTTGCAACTTGTAAAGCTAGATCAAGAGCCCTGTAACCAAGCTGAAGCTCAAAGCCATCCCCTAGGTTTCAAACCTAGCTAGTTGATCCCACAAATTTTACCTACACTAAACAGAGTCTCCATAATCTCCTACCGAAAAAACCCAATTAAGACACATAGTCCAAATGCTATTCAAGAATGAATACCCTCAATTATTGAACACTTGTGTCTTCTTATTCATGGAATGAGAGGATTGATAATATATATACATTTATGAATCACATTCAATACTCTCATTTGTAGAAGAATTAAAAAATGTGTAAAAATTATAGTTAGAAAGAAGTCTCCTAAAATTGGAATTATAAGAATTTAACATGAACCCTCCAAGAGTGCACAAAAGGACATTACATTTTCTTTTCCTAAGGTTCAATCCAAAGTGCAGAAATTCAATTAAATTTGTTGCTGGTATATCTCAAGTTTGTTGTATTTCACTAGGATAGCAACTTTGGAAGTATCTATTGATGGCATTGAGATCTCACCATCATCATTCTCTTCATTTTTCTCAGGTCCACTCAACTCCTGCATAAGTCATGACTTGCTATTGGAATTTGAGAGGAGCTATAGTTGTTGAATTATGTTTTGTTAGATATTCATATGCTCTTTAGAATTTACTTCTTCTTCATCATTATCAATTTATTTTCAATTTTTTAATTTACTGACATAGTCTAGCATTTGTACTTACATAAATGGTGGTTGGTGTATGCATGATGAAGCAATAGTACATTATATTGACATGATTGATCTGACAACCCTTGGACACCATTTTATCAAGAAATAATTTAACAAAACTCCATGAATTGGATGACAGATTGATACCTTTGGACATTCTAGAGTCCAAGCATATTTGTTGGGTGCTAAGGTAAGAATCTCTATTTAATGATCTATTTCCTTTAGATATCCAAAAACAAAAATGGTTGTGTAGCAGTGAGGTGACTATATAGTCACATGTTACTTCTGTCTTCTTTGTGACATTCTTTACATGTGAGAATGCCTCCAAAATGCATTACTTATGGTAGGGTTAACAAAACATTTGATAATGTAACAAGAGATTACAAGCTTGACACATTTATCTAGGTTTCTAAAAAAAACATAATAAATTGCAGAACTAATCTATCTCTTCCTGATTGGACCAATTCCATGTATCTTCTTAGTGGATTTCTCATAGTACACTTACCTTCGCTTACCGTTGGTGGCATAGAATTAATTGCTATCTTTTGTTTTTCCATCTTACCTTCACTTACCTTTGGTGGCAGATAATTAATTGCTCTATTTTGCTTTGCTTTGGTAGATTGCAAAGTATTGACCCATTTTTTTCCATTGTAGCTTAGAATGAATTTAGGCAAAAAATCTATTGTATGATATGATTTCCTTAGTGATGATTTTGTTGTTGCATGTTGATATATCCTCCTGATTTGATTTCATGTTGATGTATCCTCCATTGCTTGATGTAGCTTGCCTATTACTGCAGCTTCATAGATGCTTGATAATGACTGCCTTATTTGATCATTTGATTTCATGTTGATGTCTCTTGTTTTGATTTCATGTTGATGTATCCTCCATTGCTTGATGTAGCTTTCCTATTACTGCAGCTTCATAGATGCTTGATAATGAATTCCTTATTTGATCATTTGGGGCCATGGTTTTATGACATGATTTGAGTCATTGCTTTGGATGGTCCATTTGGAAAAGGTGCCACAACAACATCAAATGGATCTAACCCCATTTCTTTCTTCTTTACATGTTTTGGATTAAACAGGAGCACACAAGATTCACACCTGGGTCAACATTCCATCATCTCTTTAGGAAATGTTTGGTACCCTTTTTCTTATGTTCATTTACTTATGTATGTCTATATTCATCTATATCTTTCTAGGAGTTGGCTATGCTCATGGTCTACGTGAATCCAGATGATTCAATTTCATTCCTTTCTTTGTACAGTACATACAAGCTTTTATGTTTAGAGAGCTATGATTCAACATATATACATGTAATTCTTCATATGTAGATCTTTCTTTTCTCTTACATGTACTTTCAGTTTACAAATTTTGCTTTAACAAAGCTACAATCCCCAAAGACTCAAATACTTCCAAAGAGCTCAATCTTGTCAAGACCTCTCCCAAGGATTTAAAATGATATAAATGATATCTAAGGCTTGTATCTAAGAGTATGTAATGGATTTTAGACTTTTAGGCAATACCTAAAGTACCCAATTCTTCAATCTTCCCCAAATTCGGCCAGAGGCCTAATTCCCCTGTATAGTAGCCCTGCAACGAAGGAAAATGCCACTTATCTCTACAACTTCCCAAAGGAATGATCAAAATAATCTATATTTTGGACACCCTTTTATTAGTAGATTTTCATATCAAGAGGGTTGATATGGTTGTTTTGGAGCATGTGTTGTTGCTCACCCCCTATGGCTCCAAAAATGCATGAAAATGGATACATTAAAAAAGAAACCTTGTCTTTATTTCACTCCCAAGACCCCTAACCTTCAAAAGTGTCTTATAATGACTCCAAATTCTTAAGTCCAAAAGGAATTAGACCCAATCTCCCTGCAACACCAAAAGCCTTAAATTGGTGTCCCCAAACCCTTGTTTCTAGGGCTTTCTAAATCCAGACCTTCCCAACACTTCTACGTTCAATTGGTGATTGATTCACCTTTTCTTCAACACCCTAAGACTCTTCAAATCATAAAATACCACTACTATTCAACCTGATCTCTTACTGATATACTATACCCACACATTTCAATGGTTTTTCACTGCTCCAGGCATGGTGATCACCCTGTTCTTTCACTTCTCCTACACAGATATTGTTAAAAGACTATGATATATGTTAGATGAACATAATCTGATTAATTCAAGACCTTAGGAATACATGGGATGAATGTTTATCGTGAAGAAATCAAAACAACAAAGACAATATGATGACTGTGACTATTAAAGACAGAAAAACGTAAGCAACAAAGAATTGAATTGATCTTTAAGGCATCAAAAATTCTTTTAAAATGTATTAGATCCTTTCTGTAGTGCATTATAACTTATCTCCAATCAAACTAATAAACAACAGTCCAAAACACAACACATAGATTGCAAAAACTTGTATTATATTGAGTTTTTGTTAACAGTTCGTACATCCTAGGCATCTCTCTGTACCCTCACTTCTTTGGTGAATTTGTAATTCCATTCCAACTACCTAAACCACATTTGGTTGGTTACATGGATTAACAAATGGTTAAGGATCCCTTAAATGATATTTCCCTCTAAAAACTTCCTAGTCGTTATATTCAAAATTCGAATATTTAAACATTGAAATTTATCTAAAAACTTATTAAACTTGGAAATTAAAAACTCCTAAGGTGTTTAAACACCTAGGAGACTTATTTGAAACACTCCTAAGCTCCTAACTATCCCTTGACACCATGTGGACACTAATGGTCCATTTACAATCAATTTGGGCCTTTAGGCTATTTAAACAATCCTTACATTGAAATGTCATTGCATGACATTATACGCTTAAAAATGTTGTAGTTGATGCTCAAATGTTCCTTCTCTATCTTACATTCCCTCTTGGTCTCATTGAATGCTTTCAAGGTATTCATGTTTTGATTGGATGTCTTCAAGGCTTGACTAATTCTTCTTGGTGCCCCTGCACCACCAAATCCCAGTTGCGTGTGCGAAGAGGTGGAATAATACAAGAAATGATTTTACATTTTAACATTTCCCATTTTAGAATAGCAATAAAAAAGGGACCTTTATGCTAGGATATATGGTTATTGTTTAATTAATATGTTTTCATGGATAAGGTTCTGAACCCACTTAAAGGGGAAAGTCATCCATTAAAACATAAATCATTTGAATAACTTAAAAACCCAACACTCCAAAGGATACAATATGCTAAAAGAATTGATCCCCAACTGTATTTTCTTGGGGAAAGTTATATTATGGACTAGTATTTGGCCTCTATGATCAAGAGCCCGATTTGGTAACTTTCTACTTTGCCAAACTTCAAATGGGAGTTTGACTTGTTGAGGTTGGTATTATTGTTACTCATGATATTTGATTATTTATTTGTGCCATGCCTTCCATTTTCTACTGTCTAACTTGAGGGTATGCTTGTTGTGAGGGCCACGGGCTTGTGACTATTTCTCCTTCCTTGCATTGTTTTTAAATGACATCATGATGGTGTGTTCTCACTTATATATAATTGATCATGCTCTTGTTATTTCTTCCCTTCTAGAGGTGTATGGTTTGACTATGCACATGCATAACTATAAATGAGGATATGTAATAGGATGCCATGCATTTCTTACATCCTTTGGATCTAACCAGTTCTTTCTTCCTTTCAGATTTTGGATTAAACAAGAGCACAGTGGATTCACACCCGGGTCAACATTCCATTATCTCTTTAGGTAATGTATGGTACCCTATTGCTTATGTTCATTTACTTATGTATGTCTATATTCATCCATATCTTTTTAGGAGTTGGCTATGCTCGTGGCCTGTGTGAGCCCAGATGAATCAATTTCATTCCTTTCTCTGTACAGTACATACAAGCTTTTATGTTGAGACAACTATGATTCAACACATATACATATAATTCTTCAAATGTAGATATTTCTTTTCTCTTACATGTACTTTCAGTTTATGTGATGATGTGTTGAGGTATTACCATGAATCCCTACTAGACTAATTGTTAGATGTGTTGACGTAAATTATTACACTCTCCCATCCCTATTGTTTTTGTGTATGAGTGACTTATCCAATCACATACCCATGCCTCACTATAAAAAAACCATCATTGCATTCTTTTTATTACAACAATGTCATTTCATGCTTCCATTCCATCAAATCAAATACCCACTCTTTGATTGTTTGAGTCTTCCAACTATGATCAATTTAATGTTGTAAATCTTGACATAGAATTCAATATCAACCTGTCATATATCCATTCCAAATGATATTTGAAGTATAATTTATTTAGAAATCTAATGAGATTATTATCAATGTTTCAAATCTAAGAAAATTGAATTCTTATGGTGTTACGAAACTTTGCTGAAAATCCATTTGAATAAACATACATGCCAACCATTTGAAAAAATGTCCATATGAAATCTAGAGCAATACATTAATTTTATAGTGAATTCATGATTTATAATTCAGTTGTAGCAACTCAATATGTTTGAACTCAAGAATACCCCTTACTTGGTTTCCTACAAAGCATTTGGAAAAAATTGTCAGAAAATTAGAAGTTTGATCGAAGTAAGTGTATACATGAAGGATGAAACACATAGGAAGCTATGAGAAGTTGACGTGAAAATTGATTTATTTTTAGCATAATAAATGAATCATGGTATGAATCTGTAATAAAGACAAAAGAATAAGACAAAGAAATATAGACAAAAGAACAACAATCTATTCAAGAAGATCTTTGCATCAATTCACTTTTTATTAACAATGCAGATGTATGCAAATTAGCTGTCTAACTACTATAAATGATAAATTAACTATTCTAAGATTAACAAATCTAACTAATTAGCAAACAACAATGAAGAATACACCAAAATTGAAGCTAAAACAAGGTTTTACCTTCACTTACCATGTAGCTTGTTTCCATTATCCTCTTATGCTCTGATATCTTGGATGTGTTGAGCTCTCAGATTTCCAATTTTAAGCTCCTTTGCCCAAGATGATACCAAAGTGTGGAGATTGAATGATTGAATGCAAAAGTAAATCCTAATTATGCAAATGAGATGATGATAGTGTGGATGCTTCACAAAATGATATGAATAAGCTTGATAATGAGTGCTTGGATGCTTGATTGCCTATTGCTTGAATGCTTGATTACAAAAATACCTATTCACTCACAAAGGGGAAATTAGGCTCCTTTTATAGAATTTTGGAGGACCTAAGCCTAGGTGGCACAATCCTACAGTGGAGAATGAAAGGTGGAAGATCCTAGGGCTAGGATTGACTTGGTTGAAGGAGTTGAGAGAAAGGGGGATGTAGTTGGAATGTGAGAGGAAGAATAGGGATGATGTTCCTCTCACATTGACATGAAGGAGAACAAGGTGGAAAGGAAAGACACATGTCAAGTGTCTCACAAAGACCCAAGAGAGAAAGAGGGAGAGACCTTTTCCTCATGAGGACTCTTTGTACAAGTGTCCCATGAGTCACCTTTGACCTTTAGAGGTAGCTTGAGAAGCCCCTTAGGAGTAGGGCATGTCTCTTGACTTAGTTTAGGAAAGGACATGTGGTCATGAGACCAAGTCCTATGAGGCCACATAGCCCTTAAGAATAGGACATGTGTGGGTGAGGATAATTATCAATAAATAATTAATAATTATTATTTATTTTAGCCAAAGTGATGTGTCAGGTGACTAGGTAGGTGAGGTGGACTAGGGGACTTAATCATATTTAGGTGATTGTATATTTAATTAAATCACTTTAATAAGACTAATTAGAAGACTTAGGATATGTTAGATTAGGTGAAAAACTAATCTCCCAAGAACACCTACATGCATAACCCTGTCACATGGAAGAAGCAAAGAACAGAAGCAAGAAAAAACTATGGAGGCCAAAAAGCTAGAGACATCATATGCACAATATTACAATATGATATTCTAATCTCTTATGAAATACAAAGAGGTGAATCCTTATAAGAGGAATCACAAAACCCTATAAGTGAAACCCTAAAGAATAATAAGATGCCTAAGTCTAACTTAAGTGTAGAGAATAATAGATTAATAATTAAATAAATTAATTATTAGCTATAATATGATTACTCTAACACCCCCCCTTAAGTGTAACTTAGGGAGAAGCTAAACAACAAAGGACTAAAGGATGGATGAAAACAAAAAATGCATGAAAGAACTATGGGTCCTGGCAACTAGGCCTGATCAGGTACCCAAGTACAAGAAATAAACTAGATGAAGGAAACAAAGCCTCCAATCTAGGGAATGTCCCAAAGAAAGGAACAAGAAAGAGCATGAAGCATCTTCGAAGCATGAAGCTGCAAACACTGTCAGAAGAAACTGCTGGAACCCCCACTGAAATAGTGCATGACCAGGTAGAGAAGACAAAGTCTGAAGAGCTGATCAATCGAAAAGGTGGCCTCCAAAAGCAAGAATGAATGAGTGTCTATATAGTAGATGATCCATCTCACCGAAATACATAGTTGCCTAGCCACTGCATCTGCCTAGTACATAGGAACAAAAACTGTATACGTAGATCACTCAACTAAACCAAGGAAGCAATAGAACCAAAAGGTGAACCCCCCATAATGTTGAACAGGGAGAGGGGTGACAGGAACACTAAAATGCAATGCTAGAAACATCTGCAAGAAGAAGAATCAGGAACACCAACAGTGCAACAGAAGTACAAGCACAAGATAAAGGGCGGTGTCACAGACACACATCATGGGCTAATGTCATGGAAGGTACACTCACTTGACAAAGGTGGATGAGCACAAAAGGCAAAAACATCATAACCCCCCATGGCACTTTATAACTGAGTGCGAGTACAAACAAACACAAGGTGTAGAAGATCCTAGATATGCAAAAGTAGGCACTTTATCTCAGTGTGTTTACAAGAAAAGGAATGCAATAGAAAAGAAACATATAATGCTTAGAAGTCAGAAAGAAGAGTGAGCTAGAAGAACATAAGAAGAGATCCTAGGACTTGTAGAACCCAAGTAATCCGCTAGAGTGTGAAAGTGCAAAACTTGGAGGAGAGAGAACCTAGAGTAGAATCTAGATAAAAGACCTCTGCCATTGAAAAACTCACTGAACCAGCTTTCCGACGATATCTGGTGAGCCCAAAAATGAGTCCAGATGAGCGAGATATGGCTCCTGGAAGGAAAAAAATAAATATCACCTTTGATAGAAAAAAAACACTATCAAAATAGTAGAGCCAAAAACTTTAACCTCCATAATTGGAAAGAGCTCGGAAAGAGCTTTCCAACGATATAAAGAAGTCCAAAAAAGACCTCTGTATGCTCCAAATAGAGCAAAAATAGTGCGGGAGGGTTAAAAAGGCTCCATAAGAAGAATTTAGAGCCCCTGGGGCTGAAAAAATTGAGCCCCTGGGCGCATGGCACATGCAGGGGGCTAGGGCCGGAGCTCTCGGTCACCCATGTGACCACCGCTAGGGTCCGTGGGGCTTAAAACCTGTCGGGCGGCGGCACATGGCGGCGGAGCGGGGGCACAGCGGCCGGCGGCCGGCGGCGTCATGAGCAGAGGCGGGGCCTTGAGCAGCGGGCTAGCGGCCGGCGGGCGGGCGGTTGCGGTGGGGCTAGTTGGAGGCGCGCTGGGCACGGTGGTGCGTTGGCAGCGCACGGGTGGCGCGCTGGCAGCGCGTTCTGCCAGCACCAAAAACCTTTTAAAATAATGTTTGTTTTTTTTTTGAAAAAAATCATTGTACCCTCTGCGTGGGAATGCGTGTCAGAGCTGTACGGCCCTGGTATGCAAAAATTTTGCCTCAGATGGCAAAGATGTCCAAAATGGGCAAATTTTATATGGATTCTGACTCTCCCAGGCCTTTTGAGCGCAATGGTTGCATCCGTTTTTGTTGAAAATGTCCCCAAATTTTTTTTTCTTTTTTGCAGGCAAAAAAGAAATAAAAAATAACGTCCCACTTCTGAATCACTTCAAAAAAACATGAACAACGAGCAGCAAGATGGCTCTGATACCATGTTAGATTAGGTGAAAAACTAATCTCCCAAGAACACCTGCATGCATAACCCTGTCACATGGAAGAAGCAAAGAACAGAAGCAAGAAAAAAACTATGGAGGCCAAAAAGCTAGAGACATCATATGCACAATATTACAATATGATATTCTAATCTCTTATGAAATACAAAGAGGTGAATCCCTATAAGAGGAATCACAAAACCCTATAAGGGAAACCCTAAAGAATAATAAGATGCCTAAGTCTAACTTAAGTGTAGAGAATAATAGACTAATAATTAAATAAATTAATTATTAGCTATAATATGATTACTCTAAAAGGATAGAGCAATAGACTATAGTGAATTTACTAAATAAATTGAATAATCTATTTAATAAATAGAGGAAATAATTATTAATTAAATAATAAATATTTAATTAATTTATCAAGTCAATATCAATTAAATAATAAATATTTAATTAATTAATGAAGCCATTTTTAAGTATATACATTTTGCCCCTCTTTGAATTAATGTGCATGTCACATTGTTTCAAAGAAAATTTCAAGCATTTTGCCCCTGCTCCAGATAATGTTTGAGATGACCTAAGCATGCCCCCTCAAGAGATTGATTAACAAAAAAGTATTTCATTTTTATTTTATTTTTGTTTTTATTTTTTTTGTTATTTTTTGTTTTTTTTAAAAGTTGGATAATCAATCTCACGAAAGAAATAGGAGAAAAGATGGGTGAAAATAGCATGAAACGGAAGAAAAATGGAAGATAGGGTCCACACACCAAGCACATCGAGTCCACGGGCTATAAATAGGGCAAAGGGGTCCATAATAAGCTCATTGTGCACACTTGTCATTTGAGGATTAAAGCGCAAGAAAGAGAAGAGTAGAGCTACCAGGATGTCCTTCCCATTGTCAGATCGCCACTTCAAGAGGGCCAGACACTTCCAGTGACCACCCGATTCGGGAGAGCCGGTAGGTGATTCAATCCTCTTTGTCAGTTCATAATTTTTAGCATGATAGGATAGGATTTAGTATGTGTAGGTTAGATCGAATCATAGGTTTGATTAGATGAAAAAAAATTTGTTCTTGCCGGAAAATGAATGCATAGTTGCGGCGCATGAATGCACAACAACTTGCAACATTTGCGCAAAAAATCTAAACTTTCTATGCATTCATGTAGAGCAACTGCACATGCATGGTAGAGAAAAATATTGTCCTGCACAAATGTTAATGAAAGTGCGCATTGGTTCTTTCGGCGCATTTGATGTGAATTGTTGTGCAAATGTCAAATAAATCTGTGCATGTATGAAAAATTGTGCAAACATGTAAGGATACGACGCATGCATTTTTCTATGCTGTGCATTTGTTTGATTTGATAGAATTTGGTCAAATTAGCAAGTCAATTTGGTCAAACTAGATGTCAATAAGCCGATTTGATCTGTCGGTAATTAAATTTGATTAATTTGGTCAAGATAGGCAACATTGTAGCATGGTTGCTAGTTAACTAGTCTTGATGCTAGATAATTGATAAAATCATCTATTAAAACATGTGATAAAACATGTTTGTAGTTGATATAATAGGATAGATAGATGTGGTAGATTAGTTTATCGAAATCTGATAGCTTGATGTTGTTGATTTGGATAGGAGGATATTACTGATATTCTGATGTCACAGGAGAGATATCCCGTCACACAAAATCTGAGACTGGTGCTGTCAGAGACTGACAAACTTCTGATTGGTGCGTTTGGTTTATATCATGTTATTTACATGCCTGAGGTTAGGGAGAATCGAAGCATGATGGCGGCATTAGCAGAGCGATGGCACTCGAAGATGAGTACCTTCCATCTTCTGACAGGGAAGATGATAGTCACACTAGAGGAAGTATATCGCATCCTCCGGCTTCCTATCACAGGGGAGTTAGTGCATTATGATCGACACGACAGAGTGACAAAGTGCAGAGCCATCTTCGAAGATGATGACATTGATGAGGAGGAGATCAGCTGGGAGGACATGGTGGACCTGTATGAGCCTCTACCAGTGGTACTAGCAGGAGCAATTAGGGGTTTCGTATGCCTTGATCAGAGATCACACAGATTTGGAGTTGGATGGGGCCGCACATTACAGTGGATGTTGGATGGGACCCATTTTTCTTGGGGTGTCTGCTTATTAGCGCATTTATATCATGATCTTCATCAGGTGGTGTACCATAGGAGTGCATCATTATCAGCAGACATCACACTACTCCATGTTTGGGCACGGGAGCATATTGCAATGACATGGCTAGTAGCCATTAGATTTCGTGGCCCAAGATAGCCCTATATCCATTTATATTCATCAGTTTTGTCTCAGGAAAAATTGGGACATTTAGAGTTATGGCGATATACCTTTGATACACTGGATACAGTGACATGGAGGCCTTACCTAGGATGTGAGCCCTGGGATGATGAGCGGCAGCTGGGATTTTGCTTTGAGTCATGATGGCTTATAGGGTGGACGCCCTTCATTCTGGAGAGATAGTTGGTCAGTTGGGTTCTGCGCTAGTTTGGTAGGATCCAAGGCATGCCTCAAGGAGTTACGGAGTTCGCTAGGACTCATTAGGAGAGACAGGACTAGGGGCCTATGGCATCATTTGATATAGCCCGACAAGAGTTTTTGGACATGCCATTCCAGGCATGGACAATGAGACAGGGTGTTGTGGACCCAGGGATGACTGTTGATCTGGAGCAGTTCCTTAGAGACTTTCTAGTTCCATGATTGACTGATCTGGTAGCTAGGCCACCAAAGAGGGATCCAAAAAATAGATGTCATGGGAGACGCCGTGGGCGAGATAGGTGGGGATGAGGGAGAGGAGATGACAGTGATGGTGGAGGAGGTGATGGAGGAGATGGAGGAGATGGAGGGAGAGGGGATAGGGCTGGTCCATGGATGAGAGGAGGTGGTGTGAGGCAAAGGGGTTTGATTCCACCTCTAGCTAGACAGGGATGGAGATAGCCTTCAGCACAACCAGCAACAAGAGCTCCACTACAGGTACCAGTAGTATTGGTACAGATACCAGTTGCCCCAGTACAGGGAGCAGCTATACAGGATGATGCAAACATTTTATTAGCTCAGGGTGGACAGATCCTTGATGATGAGTAGGATGTACCGATGGTTGACGTGGATGCTCAGGAGGAGCCAGCAGATATGGACATTGAGGGATAGGATCCCTATTTACAAAGAGATGTTGCGGAGGAGGAGGATCCTGATATTGACTCATTGCTAGTCCGACTAGCAATGATACAAGTGCAGGTAGACTGTGTTCCTAGTCTAGAGAGGTAGATTGAGAGGCTAGAGAGGCAGATGGAACTATTGAGACGTGAGCGGGATGTAGCAATTGAGAGACTCAGGGAGTTAGAGATGTTATTAGATGAGCTACAACACACAGAGGATTTAGGTCCCCATGGAGATAGCTTGAGAGCCATGATAAGTGCTAGGAAGGAGATATCCTACTAGCAAGAGGCTTATAGATAGGTGGTCCCAAGGGATTAGTGGATTAAGAGCTACAAAGAGAGCTCAGTGGCTATTAGGATAGTGGTTCATGATAGAGACGCACTAGTTGGTAGTGGAGGTGTTTCATCACACCCTCCAAGAGCACTGACAGGTTCAGGAGATCAGGGCAGATCCTCAGGATCAGGTGGTTCAGCAGCACGGGGCCTAATTGCATCTTGCAGATAGAGACAAACAAAGTCTAGAGGCAGCGGATCATAGATTTTGAGAGATCATTGTATACACTTTTGTATCATGTTATCATTGTATCATTATATTTTTGACTTGATGGACATTGACTTTGGACACATTGTTATGTTTCTTTATATCATTGGACATTTGGACAGTTTTGTTATCTTTTTATGGACTTTATATGATTGGACTCTATATGATGGACTATATATATGTAGTGATGCAGTTCTATCATGATTTGCTTTGATGATTTATATACATGTGTGTACTGACATATGCAGGATGTGATGTTTTATTTTAATATGCATAGAATGTATGTCTTAGAATGCAAATGCTTTATATTCTATTTGATATACTTGATGCTTAATGATCTAACCATATGATGTTGATATAAATGCATGTCTAAAATGAGTTTACACTATACAATGCTATGTGATTACTAATGAAATGATGTAAAGAACAATGTGGATAATGGATAATGAATAAAAGATATAAATGAATGATAATTTGAAATACATGTAATGGATAATAAATGATGATGTAAAATGCATATAATGGATAATAAATGATGATGTTCTTTAAAATGACTAAAAGAGAACAACTTACATCAAATGAAAAGATAATGAAATGTTATGGAATTTACGCACGTAAAACATGCATGTAAGATAAATGGATAATACACAAATGAACACACTTAATGAAAATAATGTATGACCTAAATGAATTGATTAAATGTTCGTAAGATGCGAAGTGAAAACTCAATGTTTTTGTTGTCAAAATGTCCTCAACTTAAATAACAATGTATCTAACACAAGAAGAATGGACTATGAGAACAGATAACCTAATAAGAAAGGTAACCTACAAATCCCTATAAAAGGAGCACTGGTATGCAAGTCATGAACCGTTTACATGAAATGCAATATGAAATGAGTATATCTCCACAACTTCATGTAACATCTTAGAACTTCATAATAACTGGAATTTGATTTTCATCATTGAGCTCGTTATGTTGCAAGGAAATGCAAGCATCATGGTATAATTAAACTAGGATGACCTGAGCACTTCTTGCATGGAGTTTAATGTAGAAAACTTGACAAGCATCTAGGTATAATTGAACCGAGATGACCTGAGTTTCATTTGCATAACAGACAAGGAATATTTCCCCCCTCCATCGGGGAACAAATATTTGGAGTCGAGGTATGTGCTGGCATATCACTATTAATAGCATTTGTAGAGCAACGTGATTTGTATGTTGTCAATACTATTAAATTGATGAAGGCACTTATGCATAGACACCCCAATTATTTGTTCCTTCAATTTCATCAGAAAATATCCCACAAATAGCAATCAAAGAAAATACCATGCCCCATCCTGGCTATCCTCATCAATGACATATGGGAGTTTTAAACTCATGTCAAAGATATCATGGAATAGCATAGGAAACATGATAACAATGAAATCCAGATATGAATGCACAATCTTCAACAAATCATTCTAACATGCCTACCATGAATATACATTTATTTTGCCAAAGGATAGTTTAAGGTATAGTGATTAGCTCAATTGATGATGTATAGTCAAGAATTAATAGATAAGTGGCAATGTTTCAAAGGATAGATTATAGATTTTGATTCATCATGAAGATATCATTGTGAAAGAACGTTTGATTGTGTTTGCTTGTCTGGTGAAAATAATCCATTCTATCCTCTAAGAGTCATGACTATCATAGATCCACTTCCTGCACTAGGTCGAGGACATGCCCCTAGCTAGGTGATGGACTGACTTATTATGGATGAAGAAGGACGCAACAAGACTAGGATGAAGACCATGACAAATGATCAAGCTATGGTGGGGTTTTATTATGGGTAAATACAATGGATGGTGTATGAACTTGGCCATTTTATTATGATATGTACATAACGGGAATGGGACTGACTAGCCATTTTATGGTGGATATATACAATGAACAGACACACTAGAAGAATCCCAATAGATAAAGGAGCTAACTTGATACACATGGCGCCTATTTCTAGGTTTTCACCACATGCTTTTATTGCAATTTTATTTTGATTTTTTTTATTTTTTTGTATTTTTATGATGTTTTGTATTTACAAAATATATACATATCCCTTGCATTGGGATTTCAAGGATAGAACTTTTTGAGATGTATGCTATTAAGGGGTTCATCCAAAGGATCTCTCTTAGGTGTGGACAATTAATAAGCCCCAGAACCATAAATTGCTGTAACTACAAAAGGACCTAACCAATTGGGTTTGAACTTGCCCTTCTTCTCATGATGTTGCTAATTCTTTGGATTTTCTCGAAGAACTAGGTCACCCAATTGAAAGTCTCTAATCTTTACCTTGCTGTTATACTGACGAGACATACGCTGCTGATAGAATTTCAAATGATCATAAGCTCTCTGATGACGTTCATCCAGCAACTCTAGTTCAGTCAACCGCACAACTCTATAGTCTTCATCAGGAATCAAATCTTTGAGAGTTATACGAAGTGAAGGCAACTCAACCTCAAGGGGCAGGACTACTTCAGATCCATAGACAAGGGAATATGGGGTGGCTCCAGTGGGAGTACAGATGGAAGTATGGTAAGCCCATAAGGATGGATTCAGTTGGATATGCTAGTCATGGCCAGTCTCATTGACAGTCTTTTGTAAGATTAGTTTTATTGGACGCCTCAGCTTGGCTATTTCCTTGGGGATAGTATATGGTGGAATAGTTATGGGTGATATGGAATTTTGTGCATAGTTCATCCATGTCCTAATTTTGAAATTGTTTCCCATGATCAGTAATGAGATACATAGGTATACCATATCTATAAATGATATAATTTAGGATAAACATAGACACTTGTTTCCCTATGGCAGTGATCAATGGAACAGCCTCAATCCATTTAGTAAAATACTTAGTTGTGGTGATAATCCATTTGTGGCCATTGGAAGATGGAGGGTTGATAGTGCCCACGAGGTCGAGTCCCCACCGACTGAATGGAAAGGTATTTGTAAAAGGATGTAACTCTTGTGTTGGAGCATGAATAAGGTTTCCATGTATTTGACATTTCTTGCATGCCCTAGAAAAATGAAAGGAATATGTTTCCATGGTAGGCCAATAATAACCCATACCCATGAGTTTCTTAGCCAAAGAGGGACCACTCGAATGTGTCCCACAAATACCCTCATGTACATCTCGCAAGGTAGTTTGAGTTTCATCATGCTCGAGACATTGTAGGAGAGTACCATCAAGACCTTGCCGATAAAGGGTGTCGGATATGAGGACATAGCGGGAGGCTTGGCGGAGAAAAGTTCATTTTTGATTTCAGGATAGGTCAGGGGGTAGGATGTCATTTTTTAGATAAGAATAGATTTTTCCATAGATTGGGGAGTCGTGTCTAATTAGATGACATATAATACTCGTATCAGGATCATCATATGCAGGACAAGTCAAGGATTCCACCAAGAACTCAAAACAAACCTTGGTATCTTCTGTATCAAAAAAAGAAGTAATTGTTGCCATTGCATCGACAGCCTTGTTATCATGCCGAGGAATCTGATCAAAAGTGATGATTGAGAAATATTGTTTGAAGTCATCAACCATACATTTATATGGTAATAACTTATCATCTTTAGTCTGATAATCATCATTAACCTGGTTTATAATCAACTGAGAATCCCCATAGACATTTATTCTAGTTACTTTCCATTGTAAAGCCATCTTTAACCCAATCAACAAAGCTTCATATTCTGCTACATTATTGGTGCAAGGAAAGAGCAGCTTATAAGATATCAAAATTGTGTATCCTTGCGGCGTGACAAAGAGAATACCAGCTCCTGAACCCTGTTGAGTATATGATCCATCAAAGTATAGTTGTCATGTTTGTGTAGATAAAGCCAAGATGTGTGCATCAGGAAACTCTATGTGTATAGGTTGGTCATCTGTTAATGGAGCATCTGCTAGCTGATCTGCTATCACTTAACCTTTGATAGCCTTCCTGTCTACATATTCAATATCAAATTCACTAAGTAGCATGACCCACTTAGCCAATCTTCCTGTCAATGTTGTCTTGCTTAATAGATACTTTAAAGGATCAATCTTTGCAATGAGCTTGATTGAATGTGACAACATGTAATGTCGCCACTTCTATGAAGCAAAGACAACAACTAGACATGCTCTTTCTATAGGAGAATAGTTTAGCTCATATCCCACTAGGGTGCGACTGATATAATAGATGGCTTTTTCTTTCCCTTCATGATCTTGCTGAGCCAGAAGAGCACCTAGTGAGACTACCATAGCTGAAATGTAGAGCAAGAGTGGCTTGCCCAAAATTGGTGACATCAGAGTTAGAGGATTCGTCAGATATTGCTTGATTTTATTGAAAGCTTCTTCACATTTATCATCCCATTGGAATAAGATATTTTTATGCAACAAATGTTGAAAGGGATGACTTCGATCTGCTAGTTGAGAAACAAATCTTTGAATGTATTGGAGACGTCCCTGTAAAGATCTTAACTAATTGATGTTAGTGGGGGAAGCCATCACCATTATTGCTTTAACTTTTTTTGGATCTACTTCGATTCCTTTGGCTAAGACAATGTGCCCTAATAGTTTACCGGATGTGACTCCGAATACACATTTCTTTGGATTGAGTTGAATCTGATACTTTTCCATCTGGGTGAATATTCTATCCAACACTCTCAAATGACCAGCTCTATCTTTAGATTTTGCTAAAATGTCATCAACATAATCTTCCATAATGGTATGCATCATGTCATGAAAGATTGTGGTCATTGCTCGTTGGTAAGTTGCTCCAGCATTTTTGAGGCCAAATGGCATCACATTCCAGCGGTATGTACCCCACGGACAAGTAAAAGCAGTCTTCTCCTGGTCTTCCAGCGCAATCTTGATTTGGTTATAGCCAGAAAATCCATCCATTAATGATAACATCTCATGTCCAGCTGTTAGATCAACAATGATGTCAATATTTGGCAAAGGAAAGTCATCTTTTGGACAAGCTTTATTAAGATCTCAAAAATCAATACAAATCCTGATAGACTTGTCTAGTTTTGAGATGAGGACAATATTTGAAATCCACTTAGCATAATCAATAGCACGAATGAATCCAACATCTAGGAGCTTCTTCAATTTTTCTTTAACCATTAGTGCAATGTGCGGGTGCATCTTGCGGAGCTTCTGTTTAACTGGTTTTACACCCGGTCTGATAGACAAATGATGCATAATGAGATTTGGATCCAGGCTAGGCATATCAACATAGGACCAAGCAAAGTTGATTTGTCTCACCTTGAAATTTTTTGCAAAAGCTTCTTTCTTTGATTTTGTCAATGATGTTGCTACTTTGAGGATGCGCAGAGACTCTTCTGTTCCAATGTTAAGAGGTACCGTTGGTTCTATAAGAATGGTAGATTGCTTGCGATACAGATAATTGGGAAGAGTGTCAATCCTTCCATCGTTAGGTGCCTCAGAGAGGTTTTCACCATCAGATGCATCTTTTCTTTTGACTATTTTTGGATCTAATACTGCCACTGAGTGGTTTTCACCATTAGATCTGTTGATTATTTTTATATTTTTATGACTGAAAGGATTGGTACTCTCACCAAAGTAGGCCATGTCATTGAGTTCTATCAAAAATCCTGACTTGTGATCCCCTGGTGGTAAATGATCCCTAATTTTGAGATAGTTAATGATTACATCATCATTATGGAAAACATCAAGTTTTGGATGATCGAGAGAATCCCAATCGATAAGCTCGGGATGTACAAGGGGCACTGGATCATTCGGGTCAGTTTCAAATGAAGAGATGGCATTGATGGAAAATTTGTCAAGGTTTATAATGGTATCAGCGAGGTCTATTTCCATACTCTCATCTGATTCATCTATCATAAGATAAAGGTCACTTTCCTCACAACTGACAAAAGTAGTATCACATGGGACCAATCCTAGTGAGTCAGTCTTTGAACTCTCTCCCTCATGATAATCGTTACTATAGTGATGGATAACACCAACTCCTATCTCTTCAGTACAATCAGATAATGAATCCCATTCATAATCATTTGAGTCAGAATAATCATTATCCCCAAGTCTATCATTGATTCTCTGTGCTATCCTTTGTTTCTCTAGATCTACATACATACCATTCTTTTTGAATTGTAAGGTAGGAGCTCTAGATATCTCATGAAAAGGTGTGATCTTTGCTTTTCCTTTTGGTTCTTTTGGTCCTTCTCCTTTGTATCCTAATCATGTAGTGTCTCTTTGATAGTTTGGATTTTGCAAAATTGGATTGATAACACCTTCTCTTTGTAACCCTATAGGTCTAGCACCTTGGTATCCCATCTTTTGGAGCTAAGTATAACCTTTACCATAAACATCAAGTGATATATATTCATGTTTGATATCCTCTTCATTCTTCTGTGACTTAAGAAAATGATTAGCATTACGCTCAGCTACCTCTTTGGATATTGTGCCCCCACTTATAAATGTGTCATAAACAAGTGTTGAAGGGGGTTATGATTGTTGTTTAGTGATCAAAGATCAACCATATGATCTAGGAGATAAAGGTAACTCTGTGATGCAAAGAGCTTGACCTAAAGTGTACTCTCCCATACTTCTTTCTTTTATGTCTATCTTGATCCCATTTGATTTAGAAGTTGATTCTATATTACTAGGATCACTAGGTGTAGTTGTAGAAGATCCAGTATGGTTATAAGGTATCAAAGAATCAGATGTCTTTACTGTGTTACAATACTGGAATGGATTAGTGTCTCCTTTGATAGTGATCTCCTAACCATTATGAGGGAATTTCAAGCACTGATGATAAGTTGATGGCATAGCTTGCATGGAATGAATCCATGGTCTTCCCAATAGAATGTTATAAGCAAGATCCATGTCAAGAACTTGGCAAGGTACATCTTTGATTATAGGACCAACTCTGATAGGAAGAACAATAGATCCTTTGGATGACCTCTCTTCTTCATCATAGGCTTCTATTGTGATTTTCTTCTTTGGATCTACAACAATTTCAGAAAATCCCAATGCAAGGACTAGTTTCAATGTGCATATGTTCAAGCCAGCTCCTCCATCTATTAGTACTCATTTGATTTTGTGACTCTGTACAAGGACTTCAATATGTAGGGGAGCATTGTGAGGTTGGGTAATAGCTAAATCATCATTTTCAGTGAAGGATAGGTAATGCAAGGTTGTTAAGTGGCCCACCATAGCTTGAAATTGATCATGATCTAGGTTTGTGGGGACCTAGGTCTCTAAGAGAGCTTTTTCAAGGATATCTTTGTGAGACGAGGATAGACGCAAAAGCTCTAAGATGGATATCTAGGCAGGTGTTTTCTTGAGTTGTTCCAAAAGATTGTACTGGTTGAAAATATATGTTGATTGTACGGTGGGCGCCAAGAATGTATGCAAATTAGTTGTCTAACTACTATAAATGATAAATTAACTATTCTAAGATTAACAAATCTAACTAATTAGCAAACAACAATGAAGAATACACCAAAATTGAAGCTAAAACAAGGTTTTACCTTCACTTACCATGTAGCTTTTCTCCATTATCCTCTTATGCTCTTATTTCTTGGATGTGTTGAGCTCTCAGATTTCCAATTTGAAGCTCCTTTTCCCAAGATGATACCAAAGTGTGGAGATTGAATGATTGAATGCAAAACTAAATCCTAATTATGAAAAAGAGATGATGATAGTGTAGATGCTTCACAAAATGATATAAATATGCTTGATAATGAGTGCTTGGATGCTTGATTGCTTGAATGCTTGATTACAAAAATACCTATTCACTCACAAATGGGAAATTAGGCTCTTTTTATAGAATTTTGGAGGATCTAAGCCTAGGTGGCACAATCCTACGATGGAGAATGAAAGGTGGAAGATCCTAGGGCTAGGATTGACTTGGTTGAAAGAGTTGAGAGAAAGGGGGATGTAGTTGGAATGTGAGAGGAAGAATAGGGATGATGTTCCTCTCACATTGACATGAAGGAGAACAAGGTGGAAAGGAAAGACACATGTCAAGTGTCTCACAAAGACCCAAGAGAGAAAGAGGGAGAGACCTTTTCCTCATGAGGACTCTTTGTATAAGTGTCCCATGAGTCACCTTTGACCCTTAGAGGTAGCTTGAGAAGCCCCTTAGAAATAGGGCATGTCTCTTGACTTAGTTTAGGAAAGGACATGTGGTCATGAGACCAAGTCCTATGAGGCCACATAGCCCTTAAGAATAGGACATGTGTGGGTGAGGATAATTATCAATAAATAATTAATAATAATTATTTATTTTAGCCAAAGTGATGTGTCAGGTGACTAGGTAGGTGAGGTGGACTAGGGGACTTAGTCATATTTAGGTGATTGTATATTTAATTAAATCACTTTAATAAGACTAATTAGAAGACTTAGGATAGAGGAATAGACTATAGTGAATTTACTAAATAAATTGAATAATCTATTTAATAAATAGAGGAAATAATTATTAATTAAATAAGAAATATTTAATTAATTTATCAAGTCAATATCAATTAAATAATAAATATTTAATTAATTAATGAAGCTATTTTTAAGTGTATACAGTAGAGATTAGTTGATAAGCGACAATTACCTTGTTAAAGGTGACATATTTGTCAAGAAGTGATTCAATTAATCATGCAGCGATCCATTAGCAAACAAAGTTTATGTTTATACAAAGTGCTTAACAAGGGAAGTAAAGAGCACTTAGTAAAAGCATGTGACACATCTTTGGGTTGTGACTATTAATGAAAGGAGGCATCTCTAACAAGAATTGTCCTTTTGAGAGTATATGAGATGGATGTGGGGGAGTCGAAGAAAATATATATACAGTTATAAAACCTAAAGTTAAATTTACAAAGTAACATATCATTTATAAAACCTACCATAACATGTCATTTTTTGTCACAGCTAAAGAGTACTCACCACAAGAAAATAGAGTGACCATTTGCTATCAAAACCATATGTGTAGATATAAACATTAAGTACAACATGTCCATTTTTTTTTGCAGATATACACATTAAGGATCATGTCAAATAGTACAAGGGAATTCGATCAAAATAGGGGGACAATCACTAGATTGTTGTTTAACTTTCAAAGAGAAGGCGATGACAAATGTTATTGTCCATACAAGAGTTGTAATAGCTTAAAAATAAGAAGAATAAAAATCAAAACAGCAAAGAGACATTGTAGGGAGAATGGTCACATTGAATGGGGATTTGATTATCATCCATTGGTAAGCTATTTTTTATATTGTTTTCACAATTAATATACATATGAACCATGGAAGGAGGTTTGATTATCACATTAAAGGGCGGTTTGATTATCATCATTTTTATATAGGTCAATCTCCCTAGTGAAGTACGCGATATGGACCACCACATCTCAGAGGAATATGGTGGTGTGAATATAGAGGAACATGGAGGTGTGAGTATTGAAGTTGAAAATCATGATCCCATGGAAGATGAAAATTATGCGCCAGAAAATACATTTTAGGATAATGGTATGAATGCATTGATCATTGACACATTTGGTACTGGTGTTGTTGGTGTTGATGATGATGATGATAATTATGATGATGATGACATTGACGTCGTATATGATATACCTCTACTTGAGATGGTGAACATGGCCCTTTATGAAGGCTCCCAATCTACTCTTCTCTTTGTTGTATTATTGTTGGTGAATTTGAAGGTTATGAATGGTTAATCCAACATAGCAATGTCATGTATGCTAAGGTTTTTCATATACGTCATTATAGTCTATAAAAGGTGAAACATGAACCATTAAGATTATTTATAGTAACAACTCATATTTTTTTGTTGTAGATTGATAGGTGAGTTTCTGTTACCACCATCAAATGTTCTCCCTCTCTCGTACCGAGAATTATGTGCCATAATGAAACATATTAGAATAGAGTATCAAGCAGTAGATGCTTATTCCAAAGATCATTTTATTTATCATATAGAATATAAAAATGCAACAAATTTCCCTGAATGCCATACGAGAAAATATTGAGATGATCAAATGACAAAAAAGGTGCATCGCAAGGTTCTTTGTTACATCCCCATTATTCCACATCTGAAATGATTATTCAAGTGTAGTAGCTTGGCACAATTTATGGATTACCATGCACATGGTAGGAGTCGAGATGACATTATTTGAATGCCTGTAAATGGTTTATCATTTATGGACATAGAGGAAAAGTGACCACACTTTAAAGAAGAAATTTGAAATCTTAGGCTTTCTCTGGCAGTAGACGGTGTCAATCCATTTGGAGAGATGAGATCTATTTACTCGGTGTGGCCTATTTTGTTATCAATAAATACCTTCCTCCATGGATATCAATAAAGAGGGAGCACATTATGTTGGCAATGATTGTTCCAGGTATTTATTATTTATAGTTATCTATGTAATTATAATTCTTGGAGTGAAATGGACACAATAATTATTTAATGTTGTTAATTCAACTAAGTACCAAGTGAAAGATATGAATGTATATATTGGTGCCTCTTATCGACGAGTTGTTGGTGTTATGGAATGGTTTCACTATGTATGACATCTCTAGACCAATTGGATAAAGATAATTTTAATTTCATGCAATACTTGTGTAGAAAATTCATAATGCTCCAAGATTGACACATGTTTGTGGTATGTTATGGTGAATTCTAGTTGTATGCGATAATTCTAATTTTAAAAATTAACATATTTAATCCAATTATATCGTTATCTTATAAGTCTTCAAACAAAGGAAAAATTTGCATGTCCAATGTTGGTCCAAAGATGAAATCTCGTCATTCCAAAAGTTTAAGAAAGAAGGTGTTTGATGAGTATTGGCACTTCCTCCACATAAATCATAAGTATCAAAGTGCGAAAAACATCTTTTCAATGGAAAATAAGAGACTGCATCAAAGCCTCAAAGAATGACACCTCACCTATGGCAGTTGGAATATAATAGAATTTGAGGTAATATCATTCCACCTAATGGTTGATGTTTGAAAATTATATATTTTGATTGTGTTTTGTTGGCTAATTATGTAGTTGATGATCTTGAAGGTCGTGAAGGCATCACTGACCACCTTCCAAAGGGACTAAAATATTATTTCAAAGAATTCAATAAGATGCCCTATTATGAGCAGCTACAAATTGTCCATTTGTTTGATACTATGCATATTGGAAAGAATGTAATAGAGACACTGAAAAAAATATTGGATGGAAGGCATGACAAAGAAAAACTTGATAAAATTTATAGTGACATTCATGATTCCAATCATACAATGAAAAATATCATTGAGTCAAATAGAAATGGAAACTGGATCAATGCAAGTGCTCTTCATTGGTTATTAACAGAGAAACAAAGTAATGTCATAAAATAAGTCATACTAAAAATTTGATATCCTACAGGATTTGCTGCGAATATAAGCAATCTCATATCAAAGAAAAGTGATTTGGGTTAGGAATGAAAATGCATGATTGGCATACCTTCATCAGGGTAAGTCACAATCTTTTATATTTACAATAAATTTGTGTAATTGCATTCAATTTTCATTGTATAAAATGATCAGTTGACAATTGTTGTAGTATGTGCTACCCCTATCGCTCCCAGAGAACTTTGACAATAATATCAAATAAGTGATATATGATCTTTGAAAATACATGAGGTAAGCAGTGATATTTGTTCAATATATCAAACAATAATATCAAACAAGTAATATATTGTAAAGTCTCATATTTATATATTTTTGTGTCTTGAATCCCTTATAGGTGATTGTCATCTAAAGAAATCCATAAAGAAGATATAAAATATTGGAAGAAAAGAATTTGTCGATTAATGTGTGAAATGCAAAAGTGTTTACCTTCAACTTTTTTTCAATGCACAAGAACACTACCTCATACACCAAGTTGAAGAGATTGAATTGTGTGGACTTGTATAGGCTAGGTCAATGTGGATGGTTGAGAGACATTTGAAATTTTTGAAGGGTTTGGCACGACAAAGAGCACGTCCTGAGGGTTTTATGGTTAAGGGATATATGATATACCAAATGATGGTGTACATTACTCAATATCTTCCTAATCTTACAACAAAGACCCATATAGATTGCATTTGGGATCTTGACTCCATCACAAAATTTGAAGGGGAGTACTTGGTGGGGAACAATAGATTTAGAAAAGTGAAAGGTAATAAATTATGAGATGTTATTGTAGTTAATCAATTCTTAATTTTTTAAATAAATCTATTGCAAGTCATCTATTTACTCTTGTACAGTTACTAAAGAGTGTGATGCAATACATTTGTTTATTGCAAACAATCAAGATTGGATGATGGTATGGATTGAATGAGGTCAACATTATGGTCATAGATTAAAATGGAAATTTGTGTCTTCATTGGTTATACAAGCTTATCATAATGGAGATCCCAATGTTACACAAAATGAAATAGATTTAGCATATGGTTTAAGAGATCACTAGGTACTTATAAATTTGTTAATCAACCGTATGTTTTTCCACTCGTGATGCAATAATTTATACATGTTTGAAATTATTGTAGGTGAAACCCCACAAGGCTATGTTATGCAATGGTTATAAATTTCGCATCAAAAATTTGGATGACACGAAGAGAACTTGTGATTCTGGGATAAGTACAGTATTCTAGGTGACTAATATTTCATCTAGAAATGACTTACATCCTTGAGAGTTGCAAAATTGATTCTATGGTATTTTGGTTGATATACTTGACCATGACTTTAATTCCTTCAAATTAGTTCTCTTCATTGTGAAATGGTACAAACTATGACTCAATCAAAATGATCCTGATAGAACTGTTATTAAACATGATAATGGATTTCCAATGATTAATACAAGGTTGTTTGAGCCAGTTGGGGAAGAGCCCTATGTTCTTCCAAGCCAATGTGAGCAGGTATTTTACTCAGAAGTTCTATATAAACTGAGTTGGTCATATGTTGTTACACATGATCCAAGAGGAAGGCCAATAAAGTATAATGCGATGGAAGAAAAAGATACCGAGGAAGAGGAAGAAGTGGAAGATGATGTAGATGATGATCATGATTGAGAGTTAGTTGAAGAAGAATATGAAGAAGAAGAAGATGATGATGTTGCGGCTACTGATCACGATGATGATGATGAGGATGATGACGATGATGATGTTGATACTAATGATGATGATGATGATGATGATAGTGGCGGTGATGATGTCATCGATGATGATGATCTTGATGATGAGATGGATGAAGAAGAATATCATGACAAGAATGAAATGTACAATTATGTGTTTAATGCCTATGCTATTCAATATTGAGTTCTTGATATATCAATGATTAATATTGAGTTCTTGATAGATCAATGACATAAGACATTTGATTTACATATGCATAAACTTGAACCCCTTTCACGAGCATCCCACACAATCTCATGGATTGTCAAGTATAAGTCAATACACCCCATAGAGATTAATGTCTTTTACCATTTGTAAAATATCTCTCATTGCCACCCGTCTCTCTCATTTCATAGAGTGCAGGTACCAGCGAATAGGTATTTGTCAGATTTGTCTTCCTTGAGCGAGGAAAATGTAGGAATGAAAGAAGAAAGTGAGACATTTAGTATGTCTAAATCAAGGAGATCGACTCGAGGTCAAAAGATCAGAAAGAAATTCAATAAACGCATGAAATTTTTCCTTGCTCAAGGGGGGTCGTGTTCTTATGATGATGAGAGAAAAGGAAAATTTGAGGTGCCCTTTAGGTACAAACATCTACATAAACAATGGGTCCCCGATGAACTTCCTTCAATAAACACTGATTTTTGTGTTAGAGAGAGGATATATCGCATAGAATCGTCTTCATTACATGGTTTGGGCCTATTTTGCATGTATGGCATAAAGGTCTCTTACAAAAAAGTTGTTGAATTGATGGAGTATGTCAGACCTTGTTATGATTATAGGAGTTGGATGCAGAATGTTAGATATAAAAAAAGTATGTGTAGGTATGCACTTACGCAAAATTATATACAACAAAAAGTCAGTGAAAAAAGTAAAACAATAGCTCTATACATTGACGGAAGGCCAAAAGCATCAGCGAATATTACGGGTTTTATAAACAATACATGACCTGTGTCAACTAAGAAACAACCCAATTGCATATTTGAGGCGCGTGACAGAATAGGGGATAGGAAGAGGGAGAGAAGAGGATTGGGAAATGGGGAGGGAAAGAGAGAGAGGGAGGGAGATAGGGAAAATAGGAGAGGGAGAGAGATAGAGAGCAAGAGAGAAAGGTATAGGAAAGGAGAGAGAATATGATAAGGATATATATATATATATGCATTTATATAGACATATATGCTTATATTAATATAAATATATGTATATAAAACTATAGATATGCATATATACAAACATAGAATTATATTATATACATAAATGTAGTGTATTCTTAATTTAGGACCATGTGTTTCGATGTATTCATAACCCGTACATGTTCTATAAAATATAAATTTCATGTGTTTACAACTCAAAAACACATACAAGTTTTGAAATTTTTAAAATGTACTTTTTTCTTTTCAAAACCTGAGCGGGTTATGATAGACACAAAAACCTGTGCGCATTTAGGCTTGGAAAAAGGTTTGGTAAATGACCCTTAGGCTTGAAAGTCCATTTTCCCTCCATTTTAGTCCCTTTACACATTTTTTCATCTTCCAACATGAATTCTCGACTTCATCCTCATCATATTTACAAATGATCAAGTGGTATCTCTAAAGTTACCACCATAATCTCACATGTCTTCTCATATTTCTAACTATATAAGTTTTTCAATTTTTGGACAATATTAACATAGTGAAATTTTATTTTCTTTACCAGTGTCTTGATAGGCCTCACAAACATATGTCTACCATTTTTTAATAACTTTTTATCTACTTGACCGATTGCAAAACAAATTACATATTACTATTCTACACTTGAATCTATACACTTTCAAAAAAAGAAAATTCATTTTTTTATTATTTTGATGCAAGTTATGCCCAACGCACAAATAGGTACCAAATTTTCAGGATGTGGTCACTTCAAAAAATCATTAAAAAAAGGTAATCAACAAAAAATTATGAAAAAATACACAACTTCTAGATCTCACTCTTACCTACCATCCTACCAAACGATTTTTTAAAATATTAAATCTAACTATATCTTTTGTTGAGCACACGAAAACAACTATGTTATGTTTTTCTGAAAAAATCAAGAACAGTTATTCGTGTGCAGAGGGTTTGATCCTCTTAAACTTATCCATTTTTTTAAAATAATAATTTAGAAACTAGATTTAGAGTACTACAATTCTTATTCTTTATAAAACTTCTAATTTTGAGTGCAAGACCCTCTAATTTTGCTTTGAAGTTCAGGGTTACCCTATTTTAGAAAAAAGTGGCCATTTATACCCCTCTTTTTGCACACCATCTTGGTGCACTTACCCAATGTAATTATATTTATTGTTATATATAGTAATACATTATTGTATTTTTATTATTATATATTATCTCTCCCCATCTCCTCATTTTCTCTCTCCTCATCTACCTATCTCTATCTCTAATCATAAATAAGTTGGCATATTAGATTAAATGAGATACTTTACTCAATTTTTGTCTTCAGTTAATTGTAATGATATTTCACTTTTGGATCATCTATTCGACTTATAATGAGGAAATGAATGTGGTGACTTTTCAGTTTCTTTGAAAGCTTATAAATAATCTAAATTCCAATTCAAAATATAAGGTGATATAGATATATCTTTTAGGACGAGCTTGTCAAATGGGGACATAAATTTTGTCTATTGAGATTGCTAATTTGTATCAGCTCTCACATATGGATTTCACGGCCATACATCTCCCCCACAAGATTGCCTAACTTCTATGGACTTGAGCATACAACTCTCCCACAAGTTTTCCCAAATTGGATTGATTTATGAGCACACATCTCACTTACGAAATTATCCAAATTGTATGGATTTTTCATAACTTGAATAGAATGAGAGATTTTTACATTATTTGTTGTGGTTTATGTAGGATTTGAGCAATACAAATCCACAAAACTTGAAGATCACTTGCATATAAAAAACCTGTTACAAGGAAGTAGAGACAAGAAGAGGGCAAGGGTTTGACTCAAAAATATGAAGAAGAAAATATCTTCAATTAATGAATAAATTAAATGTACAATGGATCATCCTTATAAAGGAGATCAAAAACTTTGAAAGACAAACCCTAGTGCATGTAATAATTAGTTTAACTATTACATGACTAATGCATGCAAGTTTATATTTAAAACAACTAGTGCATGAGTTTAGAACAACTAGTGCATGTGTGTTTAAATATAAACAACTAAAGCAAAAGAGTTGACATCTTAAGAAGGGAGTAAAGATTAATTAACATAATTAATACTTTACTCTAACACCCCCCTTTAAGATGAACAACAATGCAACTACAAACAATACAAGAAGAAAGCAAAGAAAACTACAGTGCTGAAAGCATAAAATGGGTCCCAACAACATGGCCTGATGAGGTACCCAAGTACAAAAGAGAGTCTATAAAGCGGAGAAATAGAGAAAACCACATGGGAAAAACTCTACTCCAAAAGGAGACAAAGACTAATCTGAAGGACTGAAGAAGCCTCCAAAACTAGGAATGTTCCAAAAAATAGGAACAAGAATGAACATGTAGAAACATACTGAAGTAAGAAGATGCAAACTCTGTCAAGAAGTGACTGCTGATTTGAAGATCCTCCACTGAAATAAAGCATGACCAGGTAGAGAAGACTGTAATCTGTATGAGTGCCCTCAAATGACACTACTCGAATCAAGAGGCAAACAAAGACAAACAAATGAACTCAAAGATACATATGGTATAAAACACCAAAGCCTGAAGAGCTGATCAATGAAAGATGGAAGAGTGCCTCTAAAAATAGGAAAGAAAGAGTGTCTATATGGTAAATGTTCCATCTCACCGAAATGCATAGGTACCCAGCCACTACATCTACCTCGTACATAGGAACGAATACTGAATACATAGCTCACACTATCGAACCAAGGAAGTAGAAGATTGATCAGTAGAAACTCCCCCCCATACTATTGATAAGGGAGTAATGATAGGTACACTGAAAAGATCGTCCAATATGAACTGCATGAAGAAGAAGAATTTGAAACATCGAATGTGTAGAGAGAGTAAAAACACATATAGAGATACCTGAGGCTAATGTCGTTGGAGTAACACTCACATGACAAAAGAAGATGGCAAACAAAGGCAAACATCAAACCCCCTAGCACTTTATAATGTAGTGCGAGTACAAAGAGCACGAACAATGTTAAGAACCCATGCATGCAATAGAATGACACTTTGTCTCAGTGCGTGTGCATAAAAGAATGCTACAAAAATTAAGTATACACTACTCAAAGAAGAGAGAAGGTTTTTGAAACAAAAGAACAGCCTAAGATGAGCTATCCCTCAAAGAGAAGAGATCCCAGGACTTGAAACAACCAAGATATCCATAGACTCTAAAAATGCAAGAATATGAATAAAAGGAACCTGGAGCAAAATCTGGAAAAATGACTCACAACACTAAAAAGATCTCTGAACAAGCTTTCCAACGATATATCATTTTAAAAAAATGGAGTCCGGATGCGCAAGATAGAGCTCCCAGAGTGCAGAACTAAAGATCTAGCTTTGACAAAGAAAAACACCATCATAAAAATCAAACCAAAAAATATAACCTCCAGATCTGGAAAGAGCTTGGAATTAGCTTTCCGATGATATCTTGTTTTCCAAATTTTGACATCGTATGCTCAAGATATGAACAAAACACCAACAGCTGCACTAGATGGCCCAAAAAAGGTGTCTAGAAGGATCTGAGGATGGATGACGTCAGAAAAAGGACAAAATCACACATGAAACTATCAGATCTGATAAAAGCTCAGAAAGATATTTCTGGCAATATCTCATTTTTTGAAAACGGAGCCCGGATGCAAGAGAAACGGATCCCAAAATGCAGGAGGTTTGAAACGCCAAGATCACAAAGAACATCTAACTTTGATAGCAAAAAAGAGCATCAAAATGGAAAAATCACAAAACCATACTAGAAAATTCGAATCGGGCTCGGAACCAACTTTCTGACGATATATCGCACGCCCAAATTTGATCCCAGATGCCCGAGATATGGGCAAAAAACCACAGGTAGCTCCAAAAGGCCCAAAAATGTGTCCAGATGTGCTGACATCAGCACTTTATGCGCTTAAAATTGACGGCCAAATGGCTGTCGCAGCATATAAAGCCCTTGGGGCTAAAAATATGTGCCCCTGGTCACCATATGACCAGGGGCTGAGAATGCATGCAATCAATGGGCTTAAATTTGATGGCCAAATGGCCGTCACCGCCCAATTTTTTAATTTTTAATTTTTTATTTTTGCAAAATTGCATGCGCACCTCGGTATCTGTGCCAAGCTCTTTTGATTTTTTCTCGATTTGTGTGCCAATTTTTTGGTCTTAATTTGCGTGGAAGATAGCAAATTTTTTGTCTTGATTTGCATGCAAAATAGAGAATTCTACCTCAAAAAGCATGTCAGTTTGTACCAATTTTGCCTTGGGAAGCGTGCTAAGCTGTCCGATACCAAAAAAATACCCCAAAATGCAAAGTTCTCTAAATTTGACGTGTTTTATATCAAAATAGGGGTTTTTGGGTGCTGTGAGCTCAACGGTCAGGTCCGTTTAAGCTCAATATGCACCAAAATTTAGGGAACCCCTAATTTTAATAAAAAAATTTTAAAATGCCCTAATTTGAAAAAAATAAATTTCTAATCTTTGAATCCTTCAAACGTGAACAAGCTATAGCAAATTAGGCTTTGATACCATGTAATATTTGAGCATTACAAATCCACAAAACCTGAAGATCACCTGCATACAAAAAACCTATTACAAGGAAGTAGAGACAAGAAGAGGGCAAGGGTTTGACTCAAAAATATTAAGAAGAAAATATCCTCAATTAATGAATAAATTAAATGTACAATGGATCATCGTTATAAAGGAGATCGAAAGCCTTGAATTTCTCACTCGTTAACTCCATCTTTCTATCCCTAGTCTGATCCTTGATTTGCAGATAATACTCTATTTTTTATTCTAGTTTGAACGGTGCATGATTGTTTACATGCAATACTGCATGACTAAGGATGATTATAGTTTGATCTGCGTTAACAAAAGGATGAATGCATTCATGCAATAAGTCTATCTTAGATCTTAGCTGCAAATCTTTCACTGTAATTTGATGTTTTAAACAGTGGTTCAACTTTGTATAAATCTGAAATCATGCATTATTATGCATATTGTAAAGCTATGGAATGAGAAGATTTATTTTATTTTTCCATCAAAGTTGTTTTGTTTTATTTTTCTGCAAGCCATGTGGTTAATTAATCTTTACTCCCTTAGGAGTTGAGTTGTCTCCTTTTGGAGTAGAGTTTTTCCCCTGTGGTTTTTTCTATTTCTTCGCTTTATAGAGACTCTCTTTTGTACTTGGGTACCTCATCAGGCCATGTTGTCGGGACCCATTTTATACTTTCAACACTGTAGTTTCCTTTGCTTTGTTCTTGTATTGTTTGTAGCTGCATTGTTGTTCATCTTAAAGGGGGGTGTTAGAGTAAAGTATTAATTATGTTAATTAATCTTTACTCTAACAGTTTATAATACCATTAATTATTTTATTGGTATTATCCTACAAATTGACAAAATAATTTAGATCAATGGTATCAGAGCCTTTTCAATCATTTATGGTGCACATAGAAGAAATTTTTTCCTCTTCTTGGATTTTGTTGGTAAGATGTGGACATGCAAACTCTATTATTAGCCTTTCTAGATTTCTTGATAGATTTGGGCTTCAATATGCTTTATGTGGGGCTTGTCAAAATGAAGAAAATCATGAACATAATGTTGGTCAACCTTCTCTAACATAGTAGGAGTTGAAGTTTTGTGTTGCAATGGTCACTTTCATGTGCAAGCTTCATATTCATATTAATGAGAATTTGAAGAGCCTAACCCTTGAGGAGAAACACTCTTTTTTATGCAAGCTTGAAAATACAATATGACATTACGCAAATAGGTGGATGATTCTCTCTCACAATTTGAAGTGTGACTATGTATTTTGTTGCAAATGAATTTGTTAAATGTTGGGAGGTGGGTCAACAAAAAATTAGTGAAGATTAATCGACTCTTTTGGATACAATTAGTTAGTGAGTATACATGGTCTCTTGGGTCATTGAAGAACCTTGTGTATCTTGATGATGAGGTCATACTATTGGAAGCCTCTCTAAAGGAGTTATCATATGTTGGATTTGATATACGATGAACAAAATGGGTACCTGAAGGAATCATTATAAAAGTCATCCATGACTTGAGATGACCCACTCTGTCCTATTAAACTTCAGGCATCCCTTGTAGTTTTGGGTTGTTTAAGGAGCTACTCATCATCACCAAGGAATGTATACTGGCAAGTTTATTTACTACAGTAAGAAGGCCAATCTGATTCTCTTGCCTCTAAGATCTATTTGCAAGGGCACTATGGTGTGCAATGTGGAGTAACATGTTGGTTATCGTGGCACCTTTGCTAGGATTTTTGGAGATTATTCCATTGCCATTAGTGACAACCCTAATAATGACACTCCTAGGGTGAAAATTCCATTTGGAGCTAAGAAGATTATGTCAAGTAGTTGCAGAGTTGTGATTGGATAGAATGCTCAAAGCTAGAAATGCTTACCATTAATATAACACATACTCACACTTTCAAGAAGCTTGGCAAAATCATTATTGACTGCACATCATTATTATATTTGAAAGATGATAGAAGCAATAGGGCCCATTTCCTTTCAAGGGAGAGGAATGATAAAAAATAAGTTGACATATTGGATTAAATGAGATATTTTACTCAATTTTTGTCTTCATTTAATTGTATTGACCTTTCAATTTTGGATTTGTCCATTTGACTTCTAATGAGGACATGAATGTGACGACCTTTCTATTTCTTTGAAAGCTTATAAATAATATCAATTCCACTTGAAAAGACAAGGTGATAGAGATATATCTTTTAGGACGAGCTTGTCAAGTGGGGACATGCATTTTGTCTATTGAGATTGCCAATTTGTATTAGCTCTCACATATGAAGTTCATGGCCATACATCTCCCTCATAGAATTGCCTAACTTCTATGAACTCGAGCATACAACTCTTCCTCAAGTTTTCCCAAATATGATTGATTAACGAGCACACATCTCACTTACAAGATTGTCCAAATTGTATGAATTTTTCATAACTTTAATAAAATGAGAGATTTTCATATTATTTAATGTTGTAGTTTATAATACCATTAATTCTCTTCTTGGTATTGTCATCTGAATTCACAAAATTATTCAGATCTAGATCTCTCTCTCTCTCTCTCTCTCTCTCTCTCTCTCTCTCTCTCCATATACCCTCCTCCCCCCTCTCTCAACCCTATCTTTATCTCTTCCTATCTCTCTTTGCATAGGTATTCCCCTCTTTTTCCATCCATGTGTCTTCCTTGAGCCCTATTCGTATACCTCTATACCTATATCTCTTTGTCTCTATATGTTTGTGTATCCTCCTCTCTGCATCCCTCTCCTCTAGTTCCATATCCATATCCATCTTTATCTCTATTGCCATCCCTCATCTCTCCTCCATTTCCATATCCATATGCATCTCTCTCTCTCTCTCTCTCTCTCTCTCTCTAACATAGCATAAGCTTGTTGGTAATGGAAAGACATTATCTTCTTAGATCAAAGGTATTTCAATCATGTTTGGATCCTTGTAAGTGGATGCATAGTTTATTTGAATCTATCACTTCTTCATTGAGACATTTGTTGCACAAATGACATTTTCTATATGGCCTATGAATTGACCTCATGTACTGCACACATCTATGCAACTAATAGACCAAAAAGTTTCTCAATTGTGGTTGGACAAGTTATTTGTAAGAATATTTGGCTAAACAAAAATTATTTTTTCCAGCGATTATCACCATGAAATTGATATTCTAAGGCTTTACTCTAACATATTCCTTCAGGTGGTTGATCTTTTTTCACATTTCCATAAGTTATGCAAAAAGAATACCAAGGTTATGGAGCAACTTTAGCAAATCAAGAATCAAGTTCTAAAATTCCAGCATGATCACAAGTCTACTCATAGTGAATTTGTAACACATTGTATGCAAGTTACGAAACATATATGTATGTCTTTTTATTGGAATATGCGTATTCATAGGGTTCGCTATATGACTGTCCTTGTCTTTAGTTGATCCAATCTGTGCTCATGGCAACAATCATTTAATTATTGTTCTTTTCATTATTTTCTTGAACACTTGCTAGTTGCCTCCTATATAATCTATTTTTGTTGAGTTCAACAAAAAAAAAATCTCAATTGGCCTTCCACGTCTCTTTTGTATGCATTGTACATCAAGGCGCAATCAATTACAAATAATTATATATATATACCAAAACATTACCTTTATGATAGACATAATATACTAAATACCTAAATTTCTATAAGTGAATGCTCCATTTGGTTGCTGGAATTAAATAACACTAGAATTGTTAAATTTCAGTATTTGACAATTCTAAAAGTTTTAAATCCGGAAAATGATTTTTGGAATATCGTTGGAATCGTTTGGTTCACCTAAGATTCACCTAGAATTCATAATGAGAAAATGGAAAATGTTGTTTGCATATAGATTTCAAAATATTATAAATTTTGTTTTACCCCCAATTCCCATTTAAGTGGAATTGAAATTGATTTTCCAATTCCACCTATTTAGATGGAAGATTCAAATGCTAGTTTTGGGGGTAAATAGGAATTAACAAATCCCTATTCCAATTTCATGTTTTGAACACAAACATCGAAAATGTCAATTCCGAAATTTGACAATCTCAAATCTAGTCTAATTCCAGGAAACAAAGGGCCCTAATAAAAGAAAACATAAATCATTGTTGCTATGTAAAATGGGCAATGAGAGACATGTACAAAAAAATATATATTAATGGATCGGTGGACATGCCAGCTTTGTAGTCACCGAGGAGAAAAGGTGAAGCCGAGACTGGTTGAAACTCAAAAAGTCTATCCATTGGAAATGATTATAGTAGTGGAGATAATGATATGCTAACGCAATGAAGGTCCCACTCATCCATAAGCTATCTTGGAGTGCTCGCCAACAAAATTGATACGATATTGGAAAATAGAGAATGCAATCCTATACTCCATAGGATATGCGAAGAATATGATAACATAAATGGCACAACTCTTACAGTATATTCTAGCATATTCTAACTGCCTGTCATGGAAGTCAAAGGATTAGGAGTCATGCCACCAGTAGTACCATTCTCTGTGCATGCTTGCCCTCCTCTCTCAAGCATAAAGACTCCATAGAAATTGCTCAATCGAACAGACTTTGCTGTATACAAATCGCTCATATTCATCGAGACTTTGCTCTATAAAATCTTCGTATTCATACAGGTTTGGCTCTATAAATTGCTAACATAGACGTGACCTGTGATGTTGTCTATGTTGTCATAACTTGTCATTCCCTTTAAGTAACATACATTAAGGAGTCTGTAGGACGCAGCCTGGCATGAGTTTGAATGTCTGATAGAAATTCACTTAACAAGATCTGTAATTATCATGTGTGTATTGTACATGGTGTAATGATGAATTCTTTGAAATTTTGGTACATGAATTGAAGTGTTGAGGTCCCTACCATTGTGACCTCCCAACTTTGATCAATTGAGAAATTATACGTGTAAGGTTTTAAGAAGTTACTTATTACTGTCCATGATTTTTTTTCTTCTGGGTCACTTTCATCTGGCACCTACCCTTTGATTTCAGTATGTGTGATGTATAGTTTCTTCTCTTTCATTTTATCCTTATGATTTCATATTTTCAGGGACCTTGGCCATGGAGTCTGCACTGGGTGCCAGCAGAGGAGCAAGGGTTAGCTGTCCCCTGTTTAGAAATAAGGAAATGGGAAGCAGCAGTAATCCCAGATGTAAAATGGGTAGCATGAAATTTTCTTTTAATGACCCAAGTCACAAGCAGTATCATGCAGGAGCAATGAAAGTTTACTGTGAGAAGACAGATAAATTAGAAAAGAAAAATCTAAAGAACCTTTCAGATCTTCATGGTGGGTCCTTATCAGACAAAAGAAGGATGAAACTGCTGAAATCAGTTTCCAAGAATCTGCTGGTCTTGTCTGTTAGCTTCTCCCAAGATGCAGATAAATCCCTCCTAGAGGATGTCAGAGGCCAAAACTTATCTGTAATTGGGCATTTTCATTTCGTGTTTTATTCTCATTCATGTTATTTTAGGATTTGATCAGCTATTAATTGCTTGTTGCTGTGATTCAGGATGCTCTGCAGGTTCTAATGACCCAATTGGAACAGGAGAAGGCAGAGTACAAGCAGAGGAAAAAAGCAATGAAAGCAGAGAAAAAGGCCATCAAAGCTCAAAAGAAGCTGCAGAACAAGTGTGAAGATGAATCCTCATCATGTGATTCAACCTCCAGTGAATGTGAGGCATTCATGACTAAGATCCCTGAGCCACCCCTGATAACAGGGGAGATCCCTGAGCCACCCCTGATAACAGGGGACTCCATTACTGCCATTTTAATGGAAGAAAACTGTTCAAATACATCTGGGTTGTATGGGGAATTTGCAGAGGGTGACAAAGGGGTAAGGATGAGGGGAGTGGAAGTTTGCATGGGAGGAAAGTGCAAAAAATTGGGGGCTGAACAGCTGCTGGCTGCTTTTGAAGAGAGAATTAATATATCTGGAATGGGATGTGGGGTACAGGCTGTGGGCTGCAAATGTATGGGGAAGTGCAGAAATGCACTCAATGTGAGATTGCACAGTGATTTCTCTCAAGAATTGCATAAGGGTGTTGGGATTGCAGATGTTGGTTTCGTTCTGGATCATCATTTTGGGGTTACACAGCCGAAGGATGAGTTTGGAAGCAAGAATGTTGTTTGTGTTTGATTGCGTGTTTGTTCAAAAATGCCTGATCAGAACTGATTTTGGTGAAAATGGAAAAGATTTATGTAATTTGTAATTATTTCATTGTAAATTAAGCAAGTTAAATTATTTTCAGCTGCTAGTAAGGTTACAGTAACCATGACTGTAGTTTTAACAGGGACTTGTTACCGAACCTGTTTCATAACTTTGTTTTCTTATTGTTATAACTATGTTTATTGTGCTATTGTATTGTTTATTTTGGGGTTTTGGTTTAAAATATATTTATTTATAGAGTTTCAATAAAGAGTATCTAGTGAAGTTCTATTTTAAATTTTGAAGTTGCAAATGACTAATAACAATTAGTCAGACATAAATAACCTTTAGCATAATATTAAATTTAAATATTTTAAATTTTGAAGTGGCAAATGACTAATAACAATTAGTCAGACATAAGTAACCTTCAGCATAATATTAAATTTAAATATTTGAAGAAGCAAGTTAATTTTGAATGTATAGATCCGACTTGTGTAAAAACCACATTTACTACTTTGAACCTAAAGGAGGAAATCAGAATGCATCAAGAAATGGTCTATGGAGAAACCAAATAGTTTTGGAGGCCAATACATGAACTAATATGAATTAATAATCAATAGGAGTGTTTAATTAGTCACAAACATGTACTAAAGCAATGCATAGTTTATGACACCCAAAAAAATAGCATAAACGAAGGGTAAAAGTGCAGGGTATTCACTTTTCATTCTTGCATATTGTCCCACTTTAAGTCAGTGCGCATGTAAATCTATATGAGCAAACACACTAAAGTAATGAATAAGACAATTCAAAAAGCATAATAATTGTTTCATTGATTCATATTTAACTTGAGATCTATACATTATACATTAACTTGAGAATAACTAGTACTAATTTGACCTTTTTGTTTTTGTGTATTCCATGAAGGGATATCCACAAATCAAAGAGAAAGATTGGTTTAAAGCTAAAGATGATCATATGATCATTCTTATTTGGAAAGTGAGATTAAGTATGATAAACCAAGCTAGAAACATAAGCATGATAAATTTAAATGAGAAATCTTGAAAAACTTTTAAAAAAGGAAGATACATATTTAGGATACTTACCTTTGTGGGACCAAAGTATGTGTGAAATGGAAGATGAAATGTGTCTCCTCTTTTGTGCTCCTAATATAAGAAATCGTGGATTTTTTTATTTATTTTTTGTATTGGAGAAGATTTGAACTCAGCACCATTTAGGTGCTTACAACATGAACTTTTCCATTACACCAAAATGACTTAAGACTTAAGGAATCATGGATGCATGTACCCTATTGAAAGATAATTAACATGACACCCAAATAACAAGATCAAATAAAAATAATATTAATTAACATTGTGAATAAAGTACAATACATAACATGCCATAAAAGAACTAGGTAATCATTTTAACCAATAAAATTATCATCATTAAGTGGGTCTATCTCAATTTTCTTAAAAGATTTGTCATTATAATCTATGTCTCCTATGGACTATCCAAGCTATCACACTATGCATCTTTATGAATAGAAGTGTGATATGTTCATGTTATTTGATAGCTTCACTCAACATATAGTATGTTATAATCATTAAAATGATGATGAATCCAAAAAAAAAAATTCATTGTATGAAGTAGATGTTGGGTCGTCAATATCTTCAATTTTTATTTTCTTTTTATGCATAATATCTAAAGTATTAAATCTGAGCGATACATCTATCTATAGAATGACAATGATGTGGTGATAAGTATACAAGTTTTTAGCCTTCTTTGGTGCAATTCTAGACACATTCATTGTCTTCACAAGAGGTGAAGTGGAAAGTTTATGCTGTAAACTCTACTTCAAGATAACATGCAAAACATCCCCCAATCTAGTAAACCCTATATTAATATTTATGATTTTATTTTTGAATGATGAGTATCACTATGGTCCATATTAGATTCATCCTCGCCGCCTCTATTTTTTAAAAGATGCAAAATTGATAACAAATACACACACGTGTGTATCAACAACACTAATGTTTGTTTATTAATTCAAATAACTACACATGAAAAAAAAATCTTACAGCCAAGGGTCAAAGAAATTTTTTAGGGCTTGTGCCTTTGGTGAAATGGTGGGGCTTCTTGCTTGTAGGGCCTAAAACCAAGGTTCAAGTCCCCACAGGGTCGCTCTCTACTATGGTTCTTAATTGAGAGTCAAAGAAATTTTTAGGGCTTGTGCCTTTGGTGAAATGGTGGAGCTTCTTGCCCCAAGGGTCAAAGAAATTTTTTAAAATATTTATCATAAAAAAGACTCGAAAAAAATTTAAAATGAGAGCAAGCGGGAGTGGAGCGAGGGTTTCAGATGCAAGGGAAGAGGAAAAAGATGGTGACGATGCAGATGAGGAGGAAGATGGCGACATTTTGTGTGAGGATGTGATGGATAGAGTGGATCCTGGTTCGATGGTGGAGCTTGCTGCTTTTTCTAATGGCGTGTGCCCTCCTTCTATGCTTTCCTCTATTTTCGCGACTATGGATCCCTTTATTATTTGGGATTTTAGGACTTTAGGGTGTCCTATTTTTTTGGGGGGGGGTCTTCATTTTTGTCCTAATGGTTGCTCTTCTGTGATTGGCACTATCCCTTGTCTTTCGGTTCCTTTTGCTTCCTGGTTGTGTGCTTATTTTGGAAGAGGGGTTTTTTGGACCCGGAGGGGGATTCTTTGCAGTGACGGGAGTTTAAGGTTTTTGGGGTTGACTTTGATGATCTAGACTGGTTACAGAGCTCTGTGTGGCTCTTTGGTTGATGCCCAGCTTACGGCTATTGTTCTTCCAACAACAGCCTCTGTTCTTTGGGGACAAATGGCTCTTTGTTTCCCCCATTGTAAGTGCAGTGAGAAATGTCTGCACTATGGGCTGGTTCTGTGGAAGGTTGATGACTGTCTTCAGAGGACCTCTGTTGTGTTCCCTCTGCTGTTGAAGGCAGGCAGTTGGAGCTTTCCTCTATTTGTGCAGATGTTGGGTGTGGGCGCTCTTCTTGCAAAAGAATGGTGGAAGTCATGTGTTTTCCAGGGCTTTTTTATTTTTGGATCTCCTTTATGGAGTTTGGAGTTGTTGCAAGCTTTGACCTGCTTGAAGGAAAAAGCGGTGTTAGCTCTTCAATTTTTTGGAGAGCTGGAACTAAGTTTGGTGAACGGGCTACTTACAGACTTTATGGATATGTCACTCCTTTTGGTCAGCTTCATTTGACCAAGATAAATCTCAGGTTTGTGAGTTTGGTGAGGGATGGAACTATTCTGTACATTCCTGCTCTAGTTGAGGTCTATAGTAATGTGGACTCTTGGTTTCAGCTCCAGATAGCTTCATTTGGTGGAGACGGGGTGACTCCACAACTTACTAGCTTGAGGGATTTTCAGAACCCTGTGGTTTTGAGAAGAGTGTTGTTACCTAGGAGGAGGGCTTGGGTCTTACTGTCTGCTTCTTCTTTCACAACTCCTATGGAGGTGGAGCAGTCTCCTATTGAGGTGGAGATTTTGTTCGTGAATTTGGAGGCGGAGGAGACTCCTATTGAGGTGGAGAATATCTGGGCTACCTTTTGTGGTTGTGCTGATGGAAGGAGATGTAACAGCTTCAACCTTGTTATTTTGATCTTTCTCCTCTCTGCTCCTATAGAGGTGGACCCTTTTCCTATTCAGGTGGACAAGGAGATTGCATCGGGTTAGAAGATCTTTGACAGTGTTGGCCTGGGCTGGAGGTTTAGTCATTTCTGGACCTTTGTTTTTGACAGAGAAAGATGGACATGCTATTTGCTGCCTAAGTTTGTTTCTTCAATTTTATGGTGATGAAAGTGTCTCTCTCTCTTTCAGTTTCTTTTCTTCCTGTGATCGGGTGATTGTTGACAATCTTTGGTTAAAGTTTGCAGCTTTTGTGGGGGCTTGTCCCAACTAGATGATCAAGTGTCAGCCCTTTGGGCTTGTTCCTTGTTTGTACTATGGGTGAGCACCCTCTTGCTGCTGCTTTTTTCAAAAACAATGAAAATTAAACCTTCAACATAGGTAAATGTGGTTTCAAGTACTTGATAGAATAAATTTATTAGTTTTTAAGGTGCCTCTCATGTATTAGGTTGAGTTTTTTCGAATTTTGACTGGTTGAGATTTACTAGTTTAATAACATTTTAGTTCTTTCCACCTCTCCTCGCCAGTTCCTCAAATCTTGTATCAAATTTTAAATCCTAATTATATTTAAGTTTTAAAATAGAAAATAACAGAATTATGTAAAATTATTTAATTCTATAAAATTGTAAAATTTAAATAAATCATAAAATTTATTTTATTTTAATTAATCATTAAATATATATACACATTTGAAAAATAAATAATAATAAATCTCTTTAAAAATTGTTATGCTTTAATAAATTGTCGCAAATACCAATAAAAAATTATAGGAAAAACAATATTATATAATAAACATAATTTTAGACATTGAAATCGTTTCTAAGCAATTTCAAGAGCATGGCAAGTTAAAACCAAACAGACTGTTTCCCCATATATAAAACAGAGAAAACCAGTCCTTGCATTGTTTACAGTCATAACAAAGTAAGTATACGCAGACCAAAATCAAGCTATTTTACCCCTAATGTCAAGAAACTAACAACTGAACTCTGAACTATAAACTATAAACTATACACACTTTATAAATGTCTGGTTATACTGTCAATGTATGAATAAAGATCACTGTGGCCTTTCATGCCTCTTTCTTCTTCTGCATTTTCAATTGCTGTCTGCGCTCCCTGTACTCCCTCCTTGCCTGCTCCAACTGCGTCTTCAGCACATCTACAGCTCCCTGCATTTCATACACATAAAATAAAAACGACCCACAATCAGATTTCATAAAAAAAAATCACACCAACAATCAAATTTCTTAAAAAAAACCATACCCACAATCAGATTTCATAAAAAAACTTCACACCAACAATCAAATTTCTTTTAAAAACCATACCCACAATCAGATTTCATAAAAAAACTTCACACCAACAATCAAATTTCTTAAAAAAAACCATACCCACTATCAAATTTCATAAAAAACTTCACACCCACAATCAAATTTCTTAAAAAAATCATACCCACAATCAAATTTCATAAGAGCATTTGTACCCAAATGGATTTTTTTCTTCAGCGAACTAACTTACCTCCAGAATTTGCCGTCTGACTTGATCCACAACTGATTTGTCAATCTCCCCTGCACAAAAATGGTGTTGGTGTAGCGTATCAGACATCACAGAAAGATCCTTAGACAGAGCCTTCGGCACTTTGCAGCTTCTCTTCTCTCCCAAAGATCTTGAATACAATGCCGGCATATCTTCCATTGTTTGCTTTCCTGTTCTGTTTTTCTTTGCACAGCAAGTTAATAAAGCTCGGCCCTGAAATTTCTTGCCAACCAGAGGAGAAAACACAGGAGAAATTCCAGATTGAGCATTGAAGCAATGACAAGAACAAGGAGAAGTTCGGGTTACAGAAACAGTTGCTCCCCTGTTTGGCATTGCAGCCATGGATGCCCTAAAGAAATATGTTAAATTACAGGAGATCAGAAATGTGTATTCAGTCCTGTAGGCTGTTACAAACTAGCTAAAGTTTCTTGTGCTCGGCATCAAGATTGAAAATTTTCAGGTATAAATTGAGGGAAACCTGTGGGAACATATTGTTTCCAGCCTCGGGCTCGTGTTTGTATTCCTCGTCACACACGCAGCAATGTGGTCGACGGGGTTTAAGTGTGAAACAGAGTCCACCATTGCTTTACTAAAATGCCAAGTCAGCTATTGTACGGGCGTGGCCATTGTTATGCCATGTAAGGAATTCTAGACCTGCTGATTATTAACGAAACGGGATTAAAGGTGAAATCAGTCGTGTGGGATAGAGTTAGTTACTTCAATTTGGTTTGTACATAGATTCAATTAATTTCGGTAAAAGAGTTGGTTTTAGATATAAATTTAGGTAGAATAATAAAATTAAATATGTATTTTAATTGATAAGTACGAGATACAGCATCTAACATTAAATATGAATGGAACACTTAGTATTCATTGCGTTTATCTGATGTTCGTAGAGGTGAAGCACCACAACTTCTCAGGAGGTCACCCATCCGAGTACTACTCCAGTTCAAGTGCGCTTAAAAGTTGAATTCTGATAACAATAACAACATGTATTTTGACTTTAAAGAAGGGGAGATTGAAAAGATTGTGACAAATGATTATTACTTGATTTTTGAAACTAAATCTGAGATGAACTAACTAATGACTATGTTCTAACAAATTGTGGCTATTTGTTAACCTAAGTCAAACCTATATCTATATTAAAGACCCTTGCATTTGTAGTTTTGACTTCATAATTGCGGTTTTGAACTTGAAGCTGACAAAACTCCATAACATGGAATAAAGTATTATATGTTGTAGTATGTACAATGGAAAATTGGATGGTGTTGAAGAACACTTTTAAACATATTATGCTAAGACAAGAGGGTGACTAGCTTCTTACTTTTCAACTTAGTCAATCCTTATGAATAGATGTAACACTTTTATAGAGAGTTTCAAGACATGCCAAGCAACAAATGGAAGTAATGGTGATGTGGTTATAATAGTGTTAAATGTTTGAGACTTTGATGCAACGAAGTATAGTGAAATGAGTGAAAAGTGACCTAGTACAATAGCTATAGTTTTGTTATTTGTTCATGCAAGGGTTGATGCAAGTATTGGGGCAAATGCAAGAGACTAAGTAGCGACTATTGGTTGTTCAATGTATCAAATATATGTAGAAGTCATGTTCAAATGATGGATGAATGAAGAATCATTTGGGGGGTCTTCAACAAATCTTTTATACATGTCCTAGGTATACAATTTGAAAGCTTAGGTGTGGGAGCCAAAAAATAACACTTAGTTGGAAATGGTACTACTGATTAGGCTACTAACAAGCATTATGTTGAGATCTTGTATACCATAAGGGAAAGGGTTATCTGCAATGACTATGGTAATGCTCTTTGTAGGTTCTACAACTTCATTGACACTATGGAGTTGGCTATTCTCAATCCTACCATGCATAGATTCCTTGGGTTACATGAGTTATTTGGCCATCATGTCTATGGAGACAAGGAGCCCCTTAAAGTGGATGCACTACAAAAACTCTGGCCTAAAGAAGGTCCCAAATCTTGGGAAATATAATGCTTTACAAATTCTCTATTTTTATTTGTTCGATTTTCCCAACATTTGTTACCTATTGGGCTCTTCTTATATAGTGCTAGGGTATTTTGTAATTTTCTCATACATTGTTAGGATATTCTATAATCGTCATCAAGTTTTGTATAAGTATGTGATGACTCATATTATATTTATAGTAGGACATGAGGTCATATTTTGCCTCAATTTTTATTTGAATATGAGGTCCTTGTGGGTCTAAGCATTGTGCATGAGTTGTTCAGCTCAGTTTTGTACTTCTATGTTTTGGGTTTGGGTGTTACAGTCAAGTATCCCTTGTTGGGGTTGATGTTTGTATTACTTCTTGATTGGCTTGGTTATCTATTTAGTTAATCATCGATTAAATTTTGCCCATCTAAGCATATACGTACCTAGATTTTATATTTCAATAAATTCCAATGATTTTGCAAATTTTATCAAAAAAAAAAGTTGGAGCTATGTTAGTTAGGGGCAACAACTAAATGTAAAAATGGACGAATGGGGTCAAAACCATACATGCAATAATGAGTTGGGTAACACATATGGTTTTGAACAAACAAATAAAGTTGTGACATATTTAAATTGGAATCATTATAAGAATGGATAATATGTCCATTTGAGTCTCGATTCAATGGAAATGTTACATTATTCAAAATCACATGTTAAAGCAATATATACTTAGAACACATAGGCAAAGTAGTGTAAAGTAAAATGTGAAAGATTAAGGAATTCCTTTTTCACCCTTACATTTTGCTTCATCTTTAGTGTACATATGAATACATGAGTATACATAGGTCAAAGTAGAATTAAAAAAGACAAGTAGAATTAAAAGTAGAATAACTAAAGCAATAAAATCTAAACTCAAACAATGAAGTACTTGTAGACACCTAAATTTGATTACATAATTTGGTAATCATATTTAGTCTTTTCCTAGGACATCTTGTTAATTAAATATTATTTATTTAATTAATTTATGTCATCCCCTAGTTAATTAATTTAATTAATTAACTATAGCCCAATTAATTATCAAAATGACAAACCTATAGTCTGATAATTAATTAAATCCTTATTCCTCTATTAATTTAAATGGATACATTTATCTAAATAAATTAATTCATAAATCCCCTTTTCCTCCCACTTGGAATTAAATAAAATATTTAATTCTAAACCTCCCCTATTAGCTAATAATCCATACTTAGCTAATTTAATCCTCCACTCATTCTCTCTCCTCCATCACATCTCCCTAATCCTCCACTTACCAAGCCTAATCACCTCCTAAGCATGTGCACAATCATAATCCAAGATTAAAGAATGCTAATCCACCCCAAAGTCAACCCCTTATGACATCACCTCCACATCCTCCAATGAGAAATCAAAAGCCTCTTACACCTCTTACACACTTGTCCCCTTTCACACATTCCAAAGGTGCCTCTCCTCTCATCCTCCCCCATTGTGACACTTGTCACAATGCTATGCATTTGAGAAAGCACAATCCATGTGCTCTCTCTTGGATGCATCTCCACCGTTGCTCACTCCTCTTTTGCCCCTTAATCTTGGCCGTCTATTTCACCCATATTTCTATAAAAGAGAAGCTCTCCTCCTTCATTTTCATCCACCATTGAAGCAAAGTTATCATGCCATTTTCTCTATTGAAGCTTGAAGCATAGATCATTGAGCACACATTCCATCCTTTGGACAAATCTTCTACATCTTGAAGGTTTGCTTGAAGGTTTTTATTGCTTTTGAGTGTCTTTGTCTTCATTTTGTAGGTCTAATCATAGGTGTTTATCTTCTTTATTTTGTTGAATGCTTAGTTTACTTTGCATTCCTTAACACTACATTTTAGGTATTACATTTTGGCACGCCCGGTGGGACCCACTTCAAGGGTCATTTTTTCTTTCTATCTTTCTTGTTTTTCTTACAAAACTAACCCAAACACTAAGTTTTCTTGTTGTTTGAGTGTGTTGCAAAGATTTTTTTGGTATTTTGTAGGTTCAGGGCCGAAGAAGACCTATTTCCACAGCCATTCTCGTCGTCAGTTTTTGCATAGCAACAAATTTTGAAAAATTCTCAGTTTTGCGAGAATGCTCGTACGAATGCGGGAACGTCGATTTCTCCACAAGATTGCTTGTACGGCCTCGTGGGAACGCATTCCCGTAGCAAAGACTTCTTCCTTCTATCTTTTTCTGCTCTTTGTCCATATTCTGACAGTAACCTGACTATACCCTTTTCGCAGGATAGCATTCCCACAACATAGGAATGCGTGTTGACTAGGCGGGTTTGCCTGTGTACCTTTTGTAAGCCTTACGACATTTTTTTGTAGTTTTTATTTTTGCCCTCATTCCCGCATCGCGAGATCACTATTTGACCTTGCAGGAATGTTGTTGACCTAGCGAGATTGACGGTTAGCATTTTTTGGTCGTACGACCCTTTATTTTCTAGAGTTTTTCTGCCTTCATTCCCGCAATGTGGGATCGATAGTTGACTCGCGGGAATGCGGTTTGACTTGCAGGAACGTGGCCATAGGTATCGAGACTATGTCTTTATTTTCATTCTATGTTTCTAGTTTTTCTGATAGTCTTGCGGGAACACCTGTACGGCTTTGCGGGAACGTGATTTTTCTGTTGCAGGTTTGCAGGTCTTTGCGGGAACGCAAGTTAAATTTTTAAAATAGAATTAACTCACTTTGTTTTGGTGCATTAAAAAGAACAGTGTATGCCAAACAACACTTCATCATTTCAATTTGGTGCTTAAAATCAACAAAAACTCAATCTTGAATACCTAAGGAAAATAATTTAAAAAAATTTGCATTTTTTTAGATGTTTTAGTAAATTGCATTTTTGGAGGTCTTCGAAGCATTTATGGGCTATGATTGCTTCCGACAGTCTTGTACTATTGAAAAGTGCCTCTAGATAATTGGATTATCTTTCCAATGGTGTAAACGACGCATCATTTCGAGTTGTGAGCAGAAAGTTATGCCTTCTGCAAGGAGGCATAAAATTTCAAAGTAGTTTTTTTTTCATCATTTAGTTGTTTGTTCTAATCAAAGTGGGCTCTAAACAATCAAATCTTGAATGCATAAAGGACAAAGGATCAATGTGATGAACGCTTAAAATCAATCAAACAAAGTCTTGAATGCTAAGAGGAGTAACACTTCTTGTTTTTGCAAAGCAATCTCTATCTTTCCAAGCATTGTCATTTACCTTTCAAAAAAGAAACCTTGCATGCTAAACACAAGTGTTTGATGTTCTAGAATAGAAAACACTTAGTCTTAATTGATTCAATTTGGAATGAATACTTCTTGGCATGTTTGAAGGAGTGTTTTTTGACACTTCCTTAGAGCTTTTTATTTTTGCATAAACCTTGTTAAAGTAAGCAACGTAGAAGCAATCCACTTGTATCTGTATCCTCTCCCCTTGCCTTCGTGGATCTTGGGTGAAGAGAAAGATCAAGTCCGATTGACAACACTTCTAGCGAGGCCTGTCTAGAGAGAGGCACTTCCTCTTTAGAGAATGACCTCAAACTGATAATTCCTCGACCGGTATATAAATAAGGTGTTGAGCAAACTCTCACCTTATCCCCGCAAGCTCAGGCAAGGTGTGTTGATGGTAGCCTAAGGTAGGTGAATATCCCTACGATTTCGGCATGGTCAACCAGGCTCTTAAGTGAGTCACGTGCGTACAAATTGATTGGGGGGACGCCACAGATCTTACTAGAAGCCATTAATCAGAAGCCCACCCAATCTACTCCCGAAAGTATCATAATCTTTATGCAAGGACCAACCTAAGTGGTTTCCCGAGTCGCCTCAAGATTACTCACCATATGTATTCCTCTTTTGGGATATCAAGATGTGGGAAAAGGTTGTGATACTAGCCTATCGTATAGGTAGGAATTGCTTGTGTGTGTTCTCGAAAGTGATCAAAACCAATGAAAACATCTGTTGAACATACACAATCAAAAAGTTCTACAAAAAAATCATTTTCCATGTCAGTCTAATCCTCCAGTCTAGAAGTCACCCAAGCCTCCAAAATCCTATCATCCTAGTCTCCTAATCTTGGTCTTCACGTCATCCTGCATCCTTTCCATCTAGTATTGTCCTCCTTTCCTCCCCATTATCCTAGGCTAGAAAAATCATCTTGGTCATCCCTCATCCCCTTTCCATCTTCTTTAGAGTCAGTCTTTCCTCCTATCCTGAGCTTGATCCAAATCTCAATCTGAGCTTATTGACCATCCTAATCTAAGATTTAGTTTTCCTTCCATCCTCATCCTTCATCCCCATCCAACTCATCTGCAAATCATCATGTCCCAATTCCTTTATGATGAGCTTGGTCATCCCACCTTTTCTTCCACTTTATCCTATTCCAATGATGATGATATTCTTGTTGATCACGTTGAATACTTTGAAAACCTTAGCAAGCTTTCTCCAAAAATCCCTCATAATCCAATCATCCCTCCAAACTACCCCACCAGTTGTTCATACATATACACCAGTACTCCTTATCATACCTTTGACAAGGGATATCCATTATCCACACCTTCTTCCTATATTGTACCCACTTATCCCCCACATCCTAATCCAAATCCTCCATCTCCTTATCCTCCAACCAATTTTCAAAATCAAGTTCCTAGTCTTCCAATCCAACACCATAATCCCTATACTATTGCTAATCCACCATCCAATCTATCCTACCTTTCTCCATCTCCTCCATCCTATCTCAATCTACCATCTAAATTACCATAAATTCCCTTCTACAAGAAATATGCATCCCTCCATCCACTTCATATCCCATGCCTCAATCCATCACCCTTACCCCACTAGTTAGTCAATCCAGTTCACAAGCTTCCTCCATGCCCACTTATGTGAACTATCTAGTCATGCCATCCTCCACCTCCTTTCCTACACAATCATCCCCTCAACCAAGCTCACAATCCACTACCCCACCTGCATGTGTGGACTGTCCTAGTTGTCCATCTTCTACACACTCCAATCCTTCACCTCAACTGCCATCGCGAAAGTCTCCAAGGAGTTTCACAAGGAAACCAAAAAAAAATCCATCTCCTAAAGCTAAAGAGTCATGTCATCTCAATCCTTCATGTGAATCTATCATCGATGGAGCCCATCCACCTCTCCCATCAACTATCCTTCCTCCATATACCCCACTTATTGATCCTCTTCCATCTCCTGACATCATTGAGTCATTCCCATGCATTGATTCCACCCAGTCCCCATCCACTTCTCCTCCTCCCAGCATTATCCAAGCCACGTCCAATGAACCTCATGATTTCACCCTTCTTCCTACCATCACAATTGCAGAATCTCCCACCTTTTCATCCATACCATCCGAAGAGTTTTCCTTTCTTCCAACCATCACAATTGGAGAATCTCCCATCATTTCATCCATCTGATCTAAAGAGTCCATCCATACATCCCCCATCACTCTACCCACACCCATCCAATCCAGTGAAGATCTTGTCTAAAAGCATGTTGAATCATCCATTGAACTAAGTCAAGATCCAACCCCTTCACTCCCTCTATCACCTGTTCTATTGCTTCCATCACCCCCAATCCAAGATCCCATCATCCCAATGCTTCCAATCCAAGAGCTTCTAATCCAATTTCCTCCAACTCAAGATCATACCATCCCACTTCCTCCATTACATGATCCATTGCTCCCATCAACTCCTCCATCTCAAGATCCATTGCCATCCCCCAATCCCAGTCAAGATCATATCATCCCATCCCTTCCACATCATGATCCTCTAATAGATATCCCACCACCATCACTCTATCCCCTTGGTCCACTTACGTTTGTCAATGGTGGCCCACTTGAAGCAGAAGAAATAAGTTTCATATCTTCCACCACCACACCTAATACTAGAAGTTTATCTTATTCCCCAAGTCAAAAGTATCCTTGCTTGGATAAAATGCTCAAGAAATGGAATTATCAAAGTAAAGGCCTAGGTGCTCATGAACAAGGAAATCTAGAGCCCATACAGGACAAGAAACATCCAAAATCATGTGGTATTGGTCATACATTCAAAGAAGGCACTTCCTCTAGAAATGTTGGTACAACTAAATCCAAATTCAAACATCCTTCCAAAAGCACCACTACATCTTCCCATCATCCCTCCAAAGCCTACAACGCCATTCCTCCTCCCCCATCATTACAACCCAAAACAACCTATCATATTCCTCCTTCATCTTCCAAATCCATTTTGGGTCCCTATGTCCCAAAATCTACCATTACATGTCCTCCACATACCAAATCCATTTTGGGGCCTTACATCCCAAAATATCATCCCCCATCTTATCCTACTCAATCCTTCATCCACCATAAAATTCCCATCCCATACATTCCTAGTCAGGATCAACAAAGGTACAACCCAACATCTGCTATCTTCCAATATCCTTCCATCTCTCCATCCATATTTCCTCCATCTCGCACATCCCCGCATATTCATTCCAATGCTCCTTGCAATTTGGATGCCATGTCAAAAATGCATAAATGCAACTATCCACAAAAATATAAGGATTGCCATGTCCACTCTAAATGACATGATCAAGCAAAGAAAAAACCTATCAAACAATCCACAACATCCCAATGGCCACAAAGGCCCACCAAAGCAAAAGCAGAATCTACTACATGGCCAAAAAGGCCCACCAAAGCTAAAGCAAAGATGATGTGGATCCCAAAGCAAAAAGATGCAATGCATCTAACAAAAATATCCACAATGGCATCCAATGTTGCTAATCCACCAGCTACTTAGTCTTCTCCTCCATCTCCTAAATCCATTTTGGGTCCCTATGTCCCAAAATCTCCTAGCACAAATCCTCTGTCATATCCGCATCTATCTTTCGCAACCCATCCACTTCATCCACCCATCTCACATGTGCCAATGTTGGTCCTAACAACATCCTCCTATCCTAATCACTTCCCATTGTTCCATCCAAACGCTTTCTACCACCATCTCTCTCATCCCATGCATATCCCCCATCTCACCAATCTCATCCATGCCTTTGCATAATCCACCAATCCCAATAAGGTTGTACCAACATCCAAAAAAGTCAGCAACAAATCAAAAAATCCATTAAAAAAATAAGAAAATAAAAAATAAAAACATCCGTCCAATGGTGAAAACTGGGCAATTCAAGCACCTCAAACAAGTACCATGATGAAAATCTAGCAAATAGGCATCATGTGTAACCCCTCCACCCAGCTCCACTCCACGACTGGGGGAAATCTTCCTTCCAACACATCCTATCCAGCATCTACTCCATCCCATTTGTCTCTCACCTCCTCCATCCTCCTTTGGATCTTGATACAGAAACAAAGACCACCAGGTATACATGCTTTTGGCACACCTATTCTCTATCCATCCATCCTTCCTCTTATCTTATCTTCCATCCATTTCCTTCCATCCATTCCCCTTATCCACCTACTATTCCTAAGCTTCCATCTACCTTCCTCATCCTCTTATCATCTTATCTTCCATCCTAGCATACCCCCTCCTAGTGCCTCCGAATACATGAACTATCCTAAGCAGGGGCATCTTATTCCTTGGTGACCTATTCCTTGGAGACCTTATCACATCCATATTCCTTTCATCTCCCCATCCTTTCATATCTTCCCATCTTTATCCTCCAGATCTATATCTTCCTCCAATCCAAAATCCTTATCTTCCTCCAATCCTCCCATCCAAATCCCTCAGCATTTCCTCCATCCATTCCTCAGCAATTCATCTATCCACACCCCCAAGTGATGCCTCCATCCAATCCCCACACATCCCTCTGTAGACTAGGATTTGAGCGTGCACCTAAACCTGTTTTGAAGGCCAAAGACAAACAAACGTCATAGCATATTATCAAATCAAATTTAATGGTAAACAAACTAAAATCAAAGCCACCTCAGTTTAAGCCTAAAACGGATGCGCCCATGCACCGTTTGATATGCTTGGATATAAATGGATGTGGGTGTGCAAACTCAAGCACTTGGAGCATGCAAATAGGATGATTTGATGATCAAGAAGACCCAAAATGACACAAAATAGGTATGAGGAACCTATTTTGCCTCAAAGGCCTCAAGAACACACAAATATGCAAAGCTAAAAGATGAACTAAGATTAAAACAAGAAATGAATCTATGTTAATCCCACTAAGCTAATTTAGATGTGATTTAAGCTTGAAAATAATCTAAAATGATGAACTTATGCTTATGCTAAAATGAAAATGGCATTATAACTTTGCTATTGAGTTTGAGAGTTGAGAGATGATTTGCCTTAGGAAGTGAGGGTATTTATAGGAAAAGGGAAGGGCAAAAAGGAGTCAACAAAGGGGGCTCCAAGCTCATAACTCTCCAAATAAATGCTTGTAAGAGCAATGAATGGGCTTTAAGAGGCTTTGAAGACTTTGGGGAAGCAATAAATGCTTTGTGGTTGAGATATTTGGAAGGAAAGACTTTGCTTTGGTTTAGGAAAGTCTTAAGCTTGGTTAGGATTGCACAAAGGCTTAAGGGTAGGATTAGGATTAGAAAAAGGATTAGGATGGGTGAAGAGGGTGGATTTGAGAAGATTCTAGAAGAGTCTAGATTTCTCCTTAGTTTCATGGAATAAAAGTTATTCATTCCAAAAGCTTAAGTTTTAGGAATATTTATTAAAATATTTTTAATAAATATGAAAATTAAATATTTAACCTTAATTAAATATTTAACCTTGAGATTAGGGTTAGAAAAGATGGGATTAGCCTTTTAAACGAAATTAAGAAGGGATTAGTAGATTTTGGAAGAGGTTAGTGGTCTTAAGAAAATTGGCCAAGTTTGGGATAAAAAATAAATTAAAAATAAATTAATTTATTTTTGAAGTTTTTTGGTCAATTTATTAATTAAATAATTAATAAATTAGGGATAATGTCCAAATGACATTTTTAGGCTAGATTCCTTAATTAAAGATTTTTAATTAAGAGAGAGGGATTTAATGCCATAAAAATAAATTAATTAATTAAATAATTAATTAATTAATAAATGATGATGTCATCAAGGATTTTCAGAAAACAAAAATAATTTATTTTCTGAAGGATTTTCCGGTGTCTACATTTTGCCCCTCTTTGATGCGATGCCGCAAGTGGTCATGGCGTCAAAGACAAGAAAACAAGATGCCAGGGCTAGAATCAGAAGAAGAGGGTACGACGCCCGGGTGGACTGGAAGAAAGAGGATACATGCCCCGGTGGGACAAAATCATGGAAGATGCACCCAGTGGGACAAGGAGAAAGAGGGATTACGCCCTGGGACAGAGTGTGCCTGGCGGGACGAGAAAGGAAGGACCTAGGAAGAAAGGGGAGATAAATAACCTCACTTCTAAGAACAAATATGGATGATATGCAAGATGAGATGGAAATGCAAGATGCAAGATGCAGCTGTATGCAAAGATGCAAGATTAATCTATATGATAAATGCAAGGGACCAGATAGCTCCAAGTGCAAACGGGAGTGCACAACCTAGATTTAATATAGCTATGTTAGAGACCTGCCAAGGATACTGGGATCACGAGGCCTATCAACAACGTCGCAGAGGACTGACGAGGACTGATGCTAAACAAACACACAGGGTTGCCCCAACATCACACATGAAGCGCAGAGGTGACATGGCGAAACCGATGCTGAAGGAACCACAAACACACAACTGACTCACAGGCAGAAGCGAAAGATCAAAAGACCTTGCCCCAGATTATCCGCACACGCAGCACACCGTGATATAATGAATCGTGGTGACCCTGGTGGGATAATGAGAAGCCAAAAAAGATTAACAAGACCCAAAGGACAAAAATCCAAGATCAAAATGATAACTCCAAAAAGACATCCTTTGCCAAGGAGAGAGATTAGGTTTGATTGATGGTGGGAAGATTGGTCGGACAGGAGGAATGATATATCCTCAAGGACCAAGATGGAAGATTAGGTCAGACAGGAGGAACGATATATCCTCAAGGACCCATGGGTTGGTGAGAGAATAAGTGTAGTTGTTTGCTGGCAAAAGCTGAAGTTCAAGGAATAATCAGGATGAGCAAGGATAAGTCGACAATTGATGTTGCTGAAGCACAAGGCCCGAGTGGGACTAAAAGTTTTCTGAGGCTGGGAATGGGACAAGATATTTGATCAAATACTGCTGCAGGACGGACAAAGGTTATGTACAACAAGGAGGAACGATATGCACAAGGGATATGTACAGAAGCTCAGGATTGGGGATAGGAAGATCACACTCAGCAGGACTCTCACTAGGACGGAGACAAGAAGGATAAATACAGAAAGGAATGCACTGTACAGGAAAGGGATAAGGATATGGTACAAGATATGGTACAAAGCTTTAGAATAGGATATGGATTGCAGATGGGTTGGAGGAAGATGGAAGCTGAATGCTTGGAGGATAGGGGAGATGGAATTGCTGGGAGATCTGTTAAGAGATTATGGATGGAGGAAGAGGACGGTAGCTGAAAGAACAACTGAATAGATAAATAGCTCAGTTTACTATGTTGGCGCCTGTTTGCCAGGTTTTCACCAACATACTTGTCCAAGGTGCTTGAATTGCCAAGTTTTCACCGTTGGATGATTATTTTCTCTTTCTCTTTACTTTTTTGCTTTTTTGCTTTTTTTTTTTTTTTGCTTTTTTGCTTTTTTGAATGTTTTTGGATTTTTTGATATATGCAGGATCAGGTTCAGGCATAGAACCTCTTCAGATGGATGATGTTGATAGGATCATTCAAGGGCTCGCCTTCTGGTGTTGATAGCTGATAGGCTCCCGAGCCAAAGGATGCGGTGACAACATAGGGGCCCAACCAAGTAGGCTCAAACTTGCCTTTCTTTTCTCTATTTGCTAGGACTTTCTGATTTTCTTTAAGGACCATGTCACCGACCTGGAATTGTCTAGGATGGACCTTTTTGTTATAACTCCTTTTGAGTCGATTCTGGTATGCAACCAAATGATCATAAGCTTGCTGTCTCTTTTCATCTAACAGATCTAGCTGTGTGAGCCGGGCCACACGATAGTCTTCATCAGTTGTATAGTTCTTCATGGAGACGCGCAAGGATGGGAGCTCAACCTCGATCGGTAGAACGGCTTCAGCACCATATACAAGAGAGTATGGGGTGGTGCCTGTGGGAGTGCGATAAGAAGTGCGGTAGGCCCAAAGGGCGGGATTGATTTGGAGGTGCCAGTCACGACCAGAATCATTGACAACCTTCTTGAGGATTTTCAAGATAGTTTTGTTAGTTGCCTCAGCTTGGCCATTTCCTTGAGGGAAATATGGACTGGAGAAACGGTGATGGATGTGGAGTCTGGCACATAGATCATCCACATGCTAGTTTTCAAAAGGTGTGCCATGGTCTGTGAAAATGGTAGATGGTATGCCGAAGCGGCAAATGATGTGGTAAAGGATGAACTTGGATATTTGGATGCCAGTAGTAAGGGTGAGCGGAATCGCTTCAACCCATTTGGTAAAGTACTTTGTGGCTGTTATGATATACTTGTGTCCATCCGAAGAGAGGGGGGTGATCAAGCCAACGAGGTCGAGGCCCCAACATGAAAAAGGCCACGGTGGTGCAATAGGCTGTAGATCCTGTGCTGGTGCATGTATCAAATTGGCATGCTGTTGACATGGGAGACATTTCTTGACAAATTCACACGCATCATGTTCCATTGTTGGCCAATAATATCCAACTCTAACCAGCTGCTTTGCTAGAACCATGCCACTCGTGTGGGCACCGCAAATTCCAGCGTGAACTTCTTGTAAGGCCAAGACGGCCTCGTTTGAGTCTAAACATCTAGATAGGACATTATGATACCCGCGACGATATAGGGTGTTGGCTACAAGAGTGTAGCAGGAAGCTCTGCGAATAAGGTTTTGGCGTTGGTTATTGGTGAGATGGGGAGATATGATACCATTTTTTAGATATGCATGGATGTCGTGGTACCATGGGGATTGAGGACCAACCAAGACACACACCATGTCTGCATCGGCGTTCTCATAAGCTGGTGAATGTAGCTGCTCGACTAGAAATTCATACTATGATGTGTCTCATGGTATTTCCAATAAGGATCCGATGGTTGCCATTGCATCTGCTGCTTTGTTCTGAAGCCTTGGGATCTGATTGAATTGTAGATGTAAGAAATGCTCTTTCAGTTTATCCACCAGTTGCTTGTAGGGTAGCAATTTGTCATCCTTTGTCTGATATTCATCAAGGACTTGCTTGATAATGAGCTGTGAATCTCCAAAGACTTGTAGTTCTGTGATGTTCCATTGGATAGCTGTTTTGAGACCTAAGATGAGTGCCTCATATTCTGCAATATTGTTGGTACAGGGGAATCCCAACTTGAATGATTTTGGAATATAGTCACCTTGAGGTGTGACGAATAGGATTCCTGCCCCAGAGCTATGGGATGTGTTGGAACCATCAAAGTATAGTTTCCACATGGGCTGCTCTTTAATCATGCACAGATGTTCATCGGGGAATTCCATGATTAGTGGATAGGCATCCACCAGTGGTGCTTCTGCTAGTTGATCAGCAATGACTTGCCCTTTGATTGCTTTGCGATCTACATACTGAATGTCAAATTCGCTGAGTAACATGACCCATTTTGCCATACGGCCTGTGAGGGTTGTCCTTGATAACAGATACTTAAGAGGGTCCACCTTTGATATGAGCTTGATTGTGTGGCTAAGCATGTAATGTCTAAGTTTTTGAGTGGCAAAGACCACTGCTAGGCATGCTTTCTCCATGGGTGAATAGTTAAGCTCATAGCCCACAAGAGTGCGACTGATGTAGTAGACAGCTCGTTCTCTATTTTCATCATCATGCTGTGCTAGGAGTGCCCCTAGTGCTGTAGCTATTGTTGAGATGTAAAGGATGAGTGGGCATCCTGGAACTGGTGCTACAAGGATCGGAGCGTTAGCTAGATACTCCTTGAGATTATCAAAGCTTCTTTGACATATGGGATCCCACTTGAAGTTGGTGTCTTTGCATAAGAGATGTGAGAATGGTTGGCACTTGTCTGCTAGTTGAGAGATGAATCGTCGAACTGATTGAAGCTTGCCCTGTAGGCTTCTGAGCTGTTTGAGATTTCTTGGTGGAGGCATCTCCATTATTGCTTTTACCTTTTTAGGATCGATCTCTATGCCTCATCTAGAGACGATGAAGCCTAGAAGCTTGCCAGATGTAACACCAAAGACACATTTCTTAGGATTAAGCTTTAAGCCATAATGATTCAGACGATCAAATACACGCTCTAGGATGTTGAGGTGCTCATCTCTTGTTTTGGATTTTGCAAGGATATCGTCCACATAGTCCTCAAGGATCTTGTGGATCATGTCATGGAAAATGGCTGTCATTGCTCGCTAATATGTTGCTCCTGCATTCTTTAGCCCAAATGGCATCATGTTGTAGCAAAAGGTACCCCATGGGGTTGTGAATGCTATTTTATGTTGATCTGCTTCCGCTATATGAATTTGGTTGTAGCCTGAAAAGCCATCCATTAATGATAACATCTCATGACCCGCTGTGAGGTCTACAAGCATGTCTATGTTTGGCAATGGGAAGTCATCTTTAGGGCATGCCTTGTTCAAGTCCCTGAAATCAGTACAGATTCTGATGTCGCCAGAAGGCTTTGTGACTGGCACCATGTTAGAGATCCACTCTGAATAATCTATTGCTCTGATGATCTTAGCTTGGAGGAGCTTCTCAAGCTCTGCTTTGACGAGCAATGCTACCTTTGGATGCATTTTCCTTAGCTTCTGCTTCACTGGCTTGATGTTTGGATCTACTGATAGATGATGAACAACAAGGTTTGGATCAAGCCCAGGCATGTGGGCGTATGACCATGCAAAGTTGATGATGGATTCCTTGAGCAAGGCGCTGAGAGCCATTTCTTCTCCTTCTGTTAGGTCGACTGCAATGTAGGTGATCCTTGGACATTCTTCTGTTCCCAAGTTGATTGGCTTGGTTTCCTCTATGATGATCGGCGACTGCTCTGGTCTATAATCTTGGATAGGGGGAAGAGGCAAGGCTTCATCTTCTAGCGCCTGAATTGCCAGGTTTTCACTAGAAGATACGCCCTTTATTTTTACTATTTTGGAATCAGAATGTGCCCCAAGGGGGTTTTCACATAAAGACTCATGATGTTCTTTTGCTATTTCATTTTTGCGACTAAAGCTTGCCTCTTCCCCAAAATATCCTTCTGGGTGAAGCTGATAGACAGAGGTTGATGTTGGATCTTGATTGCTTGTTGGACCTGATGCCCCCATGAATTCTAGGAGTGCTTGTGCGCTTTGGAACTCATCGATGTGTGCGATGCTTGGTTGGTCCCAATCTATGAGGTCGGGGTTTATGAGGGGAAGATCTATGAGGTTAATGGAGAGTTGTTGGAGAACAGAAGTCCCCAGGAGGGTGTCGTCGGCAAAGATATCATCGTAAGATCGGATGTCTTTCTCTTCGGGGATGTCTTCGATTTTCACGAGGTCATCCTGGCTATTTGAAAAGTTCATGTTGGTCATGTTAGTGTCCGCAGTTGTGGTATTGGGCTCTTGTTCAAGCAGGCGAGGGGTATTAAAGCCAAGTCCTTGCTGTTCTGGATTTTGGGATGGTATGATAGGAAACAAATTTCCGTCCTCTTGTGGTCCTAGACCACCACCTTGATAGTTATATTGTTCTGTGACATTCTTGTAGGGGACTGGATATTTCTCTTTGAAGTACTCAAGAAGTTGGGTGTCACGTGATGGGGGATCTTTGTATAACCATTTGTTAATATCTGGATCCATTTCTTTGCTGTTGATGGTACCATGAGACTCAAAAGTCATGTTTCCGATTTGCTTGAGCTTATAATGTTCTTCAACAGGCTTGTTTTGACAACTTGGGCGCCCTTGAGTATGTGGATCACGTGGAAGAGCTCCTACAACAAATGCATCACTGAGGCTGTATTTGCCACAACCCTGGTTGTTGATCTTGACGGATGATAAGGTGGAAGAGAGGATGGTCTCTGGATCACGATGGGATCAGGATGAGCTAGCAATAGAAGTACCAATATCGGTTCCAGGACAATGAGTAGAATGAGGGAAAGATGCTTCCATCGCAAGGCAGTATGCGAAGGGGTTAGGGTCAGCGTGGATGGTAACCTCAGTGCCTTGATGTGGAAACTTGATGCACTGATGGTAAGTAGATGGTACGGCCTTAATGGAATGGATCCATGGACGACCGAGGAGGATATTGAACGGTAGGTCAAGATCAACAACGTGGCAGAGAGTATCTTGCGTTGCTGGGCCTAGCTGGATAGGCAAAGTTATAGTACCTTCAGAGGTACGCTCCAAGTTATCATATGCTTTGATAGTGATTTGCTCATGTTGTATGTCGGCCTCCGTGAACCCGATCTTCTTGATGAATTTTAATGTGCACAAGTTGAGGGCTGAGCCATTATCCACTAGAACTCGTTTGATGGCGAAATCTCTAACCATGACAGCAATGCGGAGAGGGAGAGTATGGTCAGGAGCGACATCTGGTATATCAGATTCTTTGAAGGACAAGGCACATGCTGCTGATAGGTGTCCCACAAGAGTTTCAAACTGAGTTGTGTTAATGTCCGTGGGGACATGGCCTTCTTTTAGAGCTTTGTCCAGGATCTCCTGATGGATGGGTGATGTGCGGAGCAAATCCAAGATAGATATTTGGGCTGGCATGTTCCCAAGATGCTCTATGATATTGTATTGTGCACTTGGTGCATTATGTTGTGTCGCGCGTGCATTTGATGCTGGCCTGGTGTTAGACTGTGCTATGGATGCAGTAGACGTTGGCCTTGGAGGAGCAGTTGATCTCGGAGGAGCACCGGCAATAGTTATCCTACCACTGCGGGTAGTTGCAGCACATTGTCGATCCGGCCCTCTGACATGGATGGTATTGATGGTGGGCTCATCTTGGATGGGCTCAACTTGAGTTATGCATCCAACATACTTGTCATAGTTGATGTAGGCTGCTGTGTGATCTTCTTGCTTGCCTTTGCCACGATTTTGGGGCTGATTGGTGCTGGCTTGATTCTTCCCGGCATCGTGTTGAGGGAACACATTTTGATATATTTGCAAACTGGCGTTGGGTGAAGCTTGAGCTGGTGCATCGACCTAGATCTCCTTGCGATCAATGAGATCTTGGATGTAGTTCTTAAGCTGCATGCACTTCAATGTTGTGTGCCCCTTCACATGATGGTAATCACAGTATTCATTTTCTTTATACCAATCAGACTTTGGTGCGTTGTCATCCTTCTGTGGGATGGGCAGATATGTGATCATATTTGCTTTGGCTAGCCGATAAAAGATCTGATCCAGAGGCTCACCCAAAGGTGTGAAATTCCTCTTTGGATTGTTTTGACTGTTGGGCTTGTTCTGCCTTGGGGCAACGTTAACTGTGTTAACAGGATTACCTTGACGTGCTGGCTGTTGCTATTGGTATTGCTGCTGATACTGTTGCACAGGTGGCTGATGAGCTTGAGGAGGCTGCTGATAAATAGGTGCTTGATATGCGGGAGCTGGTGGTTGCTGATAGATAGGCGCTTGTGGCGGTTGGTATGTTTGAGCTGGTGTAGGACTAGCCACAACGAATTGTACATTCTTAGTGTCAGTGGCTCCATCTGTAACAACATTCTTGTTACGATTCCAGTAACGGGATTTATCATTGTTGGGTTTGTTCTTGGAATCATCCTTGAAGTGACGAATAGTGCCTTCGTCTAGGAGAGCTTTCTCGATGCCTATGCCTTTGCTCTTGATGTCTTGGTATGTCTGGAGACAGTTCATTTGCATGTGATGGGATAGCTTTAGATGCAGGTTATCAATGAAGATCTTTGTTAGATGCTTCTCTGGCGGCTGATATGATAACCTGGTTGTAAGATTCTGCCATCTTTGCAAGTATTTCGCAAGGTTTTCTCCGTCTTTCTGCTTTGAGTTGCATAGGTCTAGTAAGGACAACTCATTCTCCACATTATGGGCATAGTGTGTGATGAACTTCTCAGAGAGTTCAGCAAAGGTTTTTATTGTCCCATGTGGTATTTTGTAAAACCACTCAACAGCAGTTCCTCCCAAGCTTTTGGGAAACAGGCGCAGGAGATAATTATCACTGTAAGCCACTTCTTGGCATGCCATGTAGAACTCTTTGATATGATTTATTGGATCTCCTTTCCCCCGATACTTGTCAAACTTGGGCATCTCAAAATGCTTGGGGAAAGGGATAGTTGCTATGGACCGATCAAAGGGATATGAGCACACCTCTTCGAACTTGTATGTTTTATTCTTTGTTCCACTTTGTAGCTCTTTTAGAGCATTTTTCATTGCTTCCCACTCAGTATTGAGTGGCGAGGGAACTGGAACTTCTGCTTGTGATGGAAGCTGTGGAACTGGATATGGCGCTTGCTGTGGATAAATGGGTTGGAACTAATTTTGGGGCAATGGTTGCTGGGGATATTGCTGGTGTGGCATAGGGGGATATTGTGGTAAATGATATGGAACTGTTTGATGTTGTTGGGCTGCTTGCTGTTGTTGAACTGGCAGTTGTTGTGGGACTGCTTGCTGATATTGGACATTTGGAACTTGTTGTTGTAACTGATGGGTGGGAACTTGTTGTTGCTGGGGGATGATAGGGATTTGTTGCTGAGGCTGATAGCAAGGGACTTGCTATTGTTGAGGAATGATGGGTGTTTGCTGAAAGGGGACATGTGGTTGCTGTGGGGGAGGCTATTGGAATGATGCTGCTTGCGGGTATGATGGTGGTAGTTGCTGAGGTTGGCTTTGGGTTTGGCTGATATAAGCTGGGTGCATGCCTGCATTACTTAGAGGTGGAACAGATGTGGGGAAGCTAGAAGCAAAGGGTGATGGGGTAAGATAGCTGGGGAAAGTTGGCTGTTGAGGTGGTGGAACTTGCTGGAAGGTATTTGGGATTTGGGACGAATAGCTTGAAGCCGGCGGTGGTTGGGGTAGTTGCTACTGTGCTACTTGGGCGAAGGCGGTTTGTTGACTTGCAACCATAGATGTAGGGGATTAAGATGGGATCCCCCATGCCTTCATTTCTTCTTGTGTAAGGCCCCACTGAGAGCTTGTGTTAGGGTGCACTGCAGCGGATGATGGAATGGTAGGAGCAACGGGAGCTTGGGACACGAATGATGGTTGAGATAAAGGAGCTTGTTGAGGTTGTGGTTGAGCGGATGCTTGTGAGGAGGAAAATGAAGGAAACACCCAAGAGAAAGATGAGGTTGGAATGGGAAGCAATTGCGCTAACCCCAAAGAATAAGGTACGGGTGCTTGGGGGGTGAAGGGTGACGGTGCTCCTTTGATGGTGAAAGGCGTTGCTTGACTTGCAGATGGCGGTGGTGTAAAAGCTTGTGTGAGAGGTGGAAGCTGACTTTGGGTTTTCATTTGGGCTTGGGCAGCCATAGCAGATGATGAAGCAAAAGGGGTATGAGATGGAGTGGATGGCGCTGCAGCTTGTGTTGTGGGACTGGCGAGGCTTCCTTGCAAGTAAAGGGGAATGGTGGAAAGCTCTTGGGGTGTTTGCATGATAGGATTAGGGAATGATTGGTCAAACGGAGAATACGCTTGTGCTGGAACTTGGATAGTTTTGATGGGGATGCGTGGATAGAGAGATGGTGGGATGGAGGTACTTTCTGGCAGGTAGTGGACAAACGTGCTTTGCTGATGTTGCGGTACAAGGGCATTGGTCGCTGGTGGGCTTTCTGGAGGATTTACAAATGCTTGGTTTGCCAAGGGGGATGAAGGGATGTTTGGATCTTCACATGGGTTACTGGCTTGGATCTGGGGATTGTAGGTCATCATGGCGTTGGTGAAAAGTTTGGGATCGGATGAGGTTGTTGGTGGATAAGGATTCATGCTTCTTCTTTTCCGAGATCTGGTCTCAACAGGCATGGAGATGCAAGTGCTAAATGTATGCAAGATGTTTGGCTAAAAGATGTTGATGGATGCAAAGTTGATGGACTTCTAAAGATGATGACTTCTAAGATGCAAATGCAAAGATGGATCAAGATGGTGATGATGGAAGCTGGATGGAACTGATATGGATCAAGATGGTGGAGGAAAGATAGGTTGCTGGTGGAAAGCTGGTGAAAGATTACTGAGTGGTCAACAAATGAGCTGCTATTTTTCCCAAATGGAGGATCAGAGATATGATGGGGTTAACCTAAGATAGACTGATGATCTTCGGTCAAATGGTTTCTTATCAATACACTCCAATCTCTTGCTCGAGATGATGGCTATGCAAGGACAAGGTTTGATTTTTTTATGACAACACGTTGTGTCAAAAAGAGGATGATAGTCTCTGATCTTGGATGTGGGATAGGAACAACTCAAAAGGTAGAACACTAAGTGTTGGTGGAACTCTGGATTTGGAGCAAAAGATGATGGATCTGTTGGAAAGATATGGAAAGCTGATGGGGGGGATGCTGGTGGAAAAGGTATTGAAGGGTGAAGGGACAAATGCTCTATCTAAAGGGACAATGCAAATGACAAGGATTAATTCTAGAATGCTGGTAGGAAGATGAATGCAAATACAACTTTTATGATTGTTTTGAAATGCAACTAAGGTTTTGATGCTGATGCAAAGGGTGAAACTAGGATGAAACTAAGATGCAAGGCTGTTTGAGACAAGATTTCAAGATCTGAAGATGGAACAAGACATGAACAAGGATTTTGGCTAATCTTCTGGCTCAAGGTTGACAAAGTGATGGTTAACTCGGAAACGGAAGGTGAACTGTTTGATGCGGGCGTTATGGGCAATGGTCTCAAGTCTGGCTTGGGATTTTTCCTCTGCTTGTGTTGCTTGGATAATGGATTGATAGGTCTTGGTGTTCTTCTTGGCAACTTTTCGCTCTTGATAGGCTTGGGATTTGGGCAACTTCGCTTTAGGATGTTTGCTCTTGCTGGGCATCACTTGGAAAAGAGGCTTCTGATTTTGAGGCAAAGGTTTCCAATGGCACAGGTTTAAAGTCAAAGCAATCTCCGCAAGGGACAAAGCAACCCCGCGGGATACAAACAAAGGCAACTGACTCTGACAAAGCTTTGAAAGTGTATGTTTCAACAAGTGTTTTCACAGAGTCTTTGACTGTCAAGCACTTCAAACAGATCTACCTAAGGAAGGTGAGTATCAAAATCGCTTGCCCACAGCTTGGTATCCCCCAGAAGGGAATACAAATGGTGAGTAATCTTGAGGCGACCCGGTAAACCCCTTGGAATCGGTCCTTGCACAAGGATTTTGATACTTTCGGATGTAGATAGGGTAGCCTCTATTTTATCAAGTTTTTAATAGTTCCGTGGTGTCTCCATACCCGGTTATGCTGATCATCCGTGACTCACTTAAGAGCCTTGCCAATAATGCTGGGGGAGAGGAATGTTTACCATCCCCAGACACGTGTTTGGCACGAACGCCCGGCGATTAGGAGATATAAGTGATTCTTTTGGACTTCACTTATTTGTATACCGGCCGGAGGGGATACCGGTTTGAGGTCGTTCTCCGAGGAGGAAGCGCTTCTCCTTGGACAGGCCTCGCTAAAAGTAGAACAAGTGAACTTGTCCAAGTTCAAATGTTCCACGTTGCTTATTCTAACAAGGTTTATGCAAGAATTGAAAAACTCCTACATGCACATCAAGCAGATTTTGTTCATTTTCCCAAATTTGATTAAGTGATGTTTGAACTTTGAAATGAAGACACTCGTGATTAGCTTTTTATTTGTTCCTTTCCTCAAAATGTAAATGAATTGAACGTTTGCAAGTTCTTTCCTTTTGTGCATTCAAGATTTGATTAGCGAGTTGATTTAAGAACTTTGAAAAAGTTTTATTTTATCCCTTAGATCACTCAAGATTGAATTTGTTTGCTTGCTTTGAAATCTGAAACAGATGAGGGAATAGAGTTGTTTGTTCCTTTAGTGCATTCGAGATTTGGTTTGATTTTCAAATTGACAATGACACTTAGGACCTAAGTTCATTTCTTTAGTTTCATTCGAGATTGAGTTTGACCTTTGCTGTAATAAAAGAAATGAAAAACTAGTCCCAAGCAAAAACAAAAGGTGACACTGTCCAGCTTATAAGCGACGCTAGAAAGTGTAGAGGTGACATTTAATTCCTACAGGTGACATTCTGTACCTCAAAAGGTGACAGATAAAAAACCAGAGGCGTGATTTCTTTTGTTACAGGCGTGATTTCTTTACAAGAAGGCGACAGAAGAGAATTCTGGGACGTAACAGAAGTTATCGACAACAGGAAAATCTCAGTTATGCAGGCGTGAAAACAGAACTCATAGGCGTCATTTCTTTCCTCAAAGGCGTGATTTAATTGCATGAAGGCGTGACTGAATTCTTTGTAGGCGACATTTCTTTTGTTGAAGGCGACATTTTTTTGTTTGAAGGCGACATTTAATTGCTGTAGGCGTCATTTCTTTTCATGAAGGTGACATTTCTTTATTTCCTGCAAAATACAAGCATATAAAGTATAATTTCATCAAAATGATTGTGGTTAGTGTCCCACCGGGCGTGCCAGAATGTAGACTACGATTTGAGCGTGCACCTAAACCTGTTTTGAAGGCCAAAGACAAACAAACGTCATAGCATATTATCAAATCAAATTTAATGGTAAACAAACTAAAATCAAAGCCACCTCAGTTTAAGCCTAAAACGGATGCGCCCATGCACCATTTGATATGCTTGGATATAAATGGATGTGGGTGTGCAAACTCAAGCACTTGGAGCATGCAAATAGGATGATTTGATGATCAAGAAGACCCAAAATGACACAAAATAGGTATGAGGAACCTATTTTGCCTCAAAGGCCTCAAGAACACACAAATATGCAAAGCTAAAAGATGAACTAAGATTAAAACAAGAAATGAATCTATGTTAATCCCATTAAGCTAATTTAGATGTGATTTAAGCTTGAAAATAATCTAAAATGATGAACTTATGCTTATGCTAAAATGAAAATGGCATTATAACTTTGCTATTGAGTTTGAGAGTTGAGAGATGATTTGCCTTAGGAAGTGAGGGTATTTATAGGAAAAGGGAAGGGCAAAAAGGAGTCAACAAAGGGGGCTCCAAGCTCATAACTCTCCAAATAAATGCTTGTAAGAGCAATGAATGGGCTTTAAGAGGCTTTGAAGACTTTGGGGAAGCAATAAATGCTTTGTGGTTGAGATATTTGGAAGGAAAGACTTTGCTTTGGTTTAGGAAAATCTTAAGCTTGGTTAGGATTGCACAAAAGCTTAAGGGTAGGATTAGGATTAAAAAAAGGATTAGGATGGGTGAAGAGGGTGGATTTGAGAAGATTCTAGAAGAGTCTAGATTTCTCCTTAGTTTCATGGAATAAAAGTTATTCATTCCAAAAGCTTAAGTTTTAGGAATATTTATTAAAATATTTTTAATAAATATGAAAATTAAATATTTAACCTTAATTAAATATTTAACCTTGAGATTAGGGTTAGAAAAGATGGGATTAGCCTTTTAAACGAAATTAAGAAGGGATTAGAAGATTTTGGAAGAGGTTAGTGGTCTTAAGAAAATTGGCCAAGTTTGGGATAAAAAATAAATTAAAAATAAATTAATTTATTTTTGAAGTTTTTTGGTCAATTTATTAATTAAATAATTAATAAATTAGGGATATGTCCAAATGACATTTTTAGGCTAGATTCCTTAATTAAAGATTTTTAATTAAGAGAGAGGGATTTAATGCCATAAAAATAAATTAATTAATTAAATAATTAATTAATTAATAAATGATGATGTCATCAAGGATTTTCAAAAAACAAAAATAATTTATTTTCTGAAGGATTTTCCGGTGTCTACACCCTCTATCCAAATCCATTAGCAGTTCCTCCATCCCCATCCCTCAACATTTCCTCCATCTTTCCATCACCTAGTACTTCCCTTGTCAATCGTATCTAGCTCTAGGCTACCCCCCCCCCATGTAATCCAGTGTCATCCATTCATATCCTAATGCTAGTAGAAATCTACCATCATATGCAATTCCTATCCATATCCTCTAAGATATCCAAAATCAAACATCCAATCACATCCTTATTTCTTGTTGCAAGTCTTGATCTCAATCCAATCATCATCATTGGGATGCATCCTTCCCATTCCGTCATCACCCTATCCACCATCAATCCATCTTGGCTTTCCAGCCCATCTGGGGCATCATCTCACATATCTTTCCAGCATCAGCTTCATCCCTAGATCCCGTGTACATCCTATTCCTATACCATAGCATCAATCTTGTCCCCACCTAGGCCCATTTGTACATATGTGTCTTTTAGGTCCCATCCTTTGTGTAAGTCACTCCTTGCGTCATCATGACCTATGTCCCTATCTAACTAGCGCTTCAGCAATCATCCCCAGGCCCCTGCGAGGTTAAAGTGTCTTCCATATCTCTTGTCATAAGAATCCTAGTCCATCCAACCATCATCAGTCTTCGTAGGATGTATCCTTCCTCATATCAGACCAATCAAATTAGTCATCATCCATCATCCTCCCTATGGAAAAAGATTTTGTGAGATACTTTTATTTCTCTAGTACTTTTGGATCTTTGTTTATCTTTTATCTTGGGCTTCCTTGGTCCACCTCCTCATGGTCACTACGATCCTTTATATCATGGTGCGCTATGAATGCTGAAACTTGGGGCCAGGTCTTGATCTTTTTTGTCTGTGAGTTAGTCGGACATGACCCTTGAATGGTTCACAAGTGATCTTCTGGGTTACTTGGTGCACTTGGGAAGTCTTGTTTGTTTGTGGGTTCCCCCGCATCATTTCCACCATGTTTCCTTCCAGGTGCATGCGTGATGCTGGGGCATTTTTCATGTCAGTCCTATGCAACACTAGTGACATGGCCTCACGTTCTTGGTAACTTTGGCTCGTCCCTTCTATTGCTATATCAAAATAAGTTCTCAAACTACATGGTGGTGTTCCTTCGGAACACCCCACGCTCAAACTTCACTAAATATCCTCCATCCTATCAAACATTCGAACAAAGCTCCCATCATCCCTATCCAGTATCAAAGCATCATCCCAAAAAGCAAGTCACTCATGAGCTTCTCTTTCACATCCTCCCACCCCAATCCCAGCAATAATCCTAAGCCAAAATCCCCAAAACAAACATCTTCCTTACATCTCCTTTCACCCATCTTTCCCCTATAAGCACCTCGTCATGATGCAAACCTATCCACCTCCTTCGCCTCACATTCTTACCCTCATCCTGCATGCATCCTCTTATCCATTTCGAGAGTACACCTATGTTCTCTTCAACCCACTCGTCCTCTCGAGGGGGCATCATCCTTCCTCATCTCCTATCAATCCATCACCCAGTCTAACCATCTTGACCCATAACTAGGGCAACTCTATTACCTATTCCATTCTTCGTGTCATCTCTTTATTGCTAAAAACGTCTTTGAAGTAGTGTTATTTTAACACTACGTCAAAGAGGGGCAAAATGTAGACACCTAAATTTGATTACATAATTTGGTAATCATATTTAGTCTTTTCCTAGGACATCTTGTTAATTAAATATTATTTATTTATTTAATTTATGTCATCCCCTAGTTAATTAATTTAATTAATTAACTATAGCTCAATTAATTATCAAAATGACAAACTTATAGTCTGATAATTAATTAAATCCTTATTCCTCTATTAATTTAAATGGATACATTTATCTAAATAAATTAATTCATAAATCCTCTTTTCCTCCCACTTGAAATTAAATAAAATATTTAATTCTAAACCTCCCCTATTAGCTAATAATCCATACTTAGCTAATTTAATCCTCTACTCATTCTCTCTCCTCCATCACATCTCCCTAATCCTCCACTTACCAAGCCTAATCACCTCCTAAGCATGTGCACAATCATAATCCAAGATTAAAGAATGCTAATCCACCCCAAAGTCAACCCCTTATGACATCACCTCCACATCCTCCAATGAGAAATCAAAAGCCTCTTACACCTCTTACACACTTGTCCCCTCTCACACATTCCAAAGGTGCCTCTCCTCTCATCCTCCCCCATTGTGACACTTGTCACAATGCTATGCATTTGAGAAAGCACAATCCATGTGCTCTCTCTTGGATGCATCTCCACCGTTGCTCACTCCTCTTTTGCCCCTTAATCTTGACCATCCGTTTCACCCATCTTTCTATAAAAGAGAAGCTCTCCTCCTTCATTTTCATCCACCATTGAAGCAAAGTTATCATGCCATTTTCTCTATTGAAGCTTGAAGCATAGATCATTGAGCACACATTCCATCCTTTGGACAAATCTTCTACATCTTGAAGGTTTGCTTGAAGGTTTTTATTGCTTTTGAGTGTCTTTGTCTTCATTTTGTAAGTCTAATCATAGGTGTTTATCTTCTTTGTTTTGTTGAATGCTTAGTTTACTTTGCATTCATTAACACTACATTTTAGGTATTGCAGTACTGTAGACACTCAAAAATGGACAAGTGCTTTTAAATCATCAAATTGCAAAATCTCAATCAAAATGCACTAATTCTCATAAAAAAAGATCAAATCAAATTAAAATGGGCATTTATTAAATCAAATCGGACAAAATCAATTAAATCAAAAGAAAAATCAAATAATGACATTAAATAATTAAATCAAAGCTTAAAGGGGTGAAAAGTGTTGGAAACTGCAATTGAAGCAATTTTTGTGTTGTCATTGATGTCAAACCTTAACTGGTAAGACTGTTGTTACTTAGGAAAGTACTATATCTATTATATTGTTGTGAAGAAGGGAAAGAAAGGATGGTAACAATAGCACCTAAGGAAAGGTTGAGTTATCTTGATACTACAAAGTGTACTTGACTATGTTGTACAATGATGAGACAGTGTATTGTTTATCTTAGTAAGATTGAAGACTAAACTGGTAGGCTTGACCAAGCAAAAATGGAGAAATCATGTTCAAGCCGAGTAATGTTAGTGTCGACCGAGTCAGTATATGCCAAGCAAAATTCTAGTGTCAATCGAACATCAGTTAATTGTCGAGAAAGACAGTATAAGCCAAGGAAACATTTTTAGTAATGACCAAGCTTTTTACATGAAGACCGAGTAGTTGATCACAATATTGACCGAGCATCAATATTTTTATATTTGAAGAGAATTCAGATTTGGAGCCGACATTGTTGAATTCTTAGATTATGTAAAACATGTTGACTTTATTTATTGATTGTTTGAAAGCATTGACTGCACTGAAAAACATTTTATTGTAAATCTTTAAGAGATTCGAGATGTTTCTAGAAAAGGAGCCGAAGAACATAAAGTGGGTAGATTCAATGATTCTGACCTAACCCTAAGATCTACGAAGGAGATTGAGTGGCAAAAGATAAATTAACCTAATTGAGGAAGTATCAAGGGAACCTAAGCATTAGGTATGTGTGTGCATGGGTGAAAAGAGGATGTTGGAAGATCGATAGATGTTATTGACTGTATAAGTAGAAAAGGCTGAAGGAGAAGTGTGGTGATTGCTTGAAGAAAAGTTTCGAGTAGATCAAAGATGGAGATGGAAAAGTTTCAAAGTCAGTAAACCAGCATTTGTGTACGGAATTGGATCTGATATTTGCAAAGTGAGTTGTATGTTTTTCAGATCAATATTGCTGCTACTTTCTAACCATTGTAACAGTCAAAATCCTTTTAACAAAGGTTGACCTAAAAGTCATATGTTTAAATCCTTTGAACAAGGTTGCATTCTAATGGAATGTATGTAAGTCCTATAACAAGGCTCACTTATAACAGAGTGATTGAAATCCTTTAACCGGGTCACACCTAACAATGTGTATTGTAACCTTTGATAGGGTTGGCTTTTAACCGAGCTCACTTCAGAAGAGTGAAAATAATAGTAGCATGTTACAAAGTGGTTTTTCCCATATTGGGTTTCCACTATAAATCCTAGTGTCAATGCTTGTGTGAATATTTTGGTTTAAACATTTCTATGTTTTACAAGTTAGATACAGCTGGGTAGTGGACTGCAATGTTATATGTTTCTATTATAGAATCAGTGATGACCAAGTTGGTTTTGGTTGTTAGATCTGATTTAAAGAAAAAAAATTTAAGTTTGTTTTATACATCTGGACCTGAGAACAACTGATTCACCCCCCCTCCTTGTTGTTCTAAATCATATTAACAAAGCACTATATAATTGATTTTAATCAATTAATTGTATAGTTGTTAAATCAAAAATCAAAATGAACCTATTCCCTTACATGGTTAAATTTAATTAATTAATTGAATTTAATTAATCCTAATATCTTTCAACAAAGTTGAGCAACCAATGAGAATTGAGGACAAAAAGACATAAATCACTCAAAAAAAAATGAATCTTGATCACTCATTTTAAAGTTTCAATCTCATCCACTCAATTTTGTCATTTTGTCCAAAGCTTTGAGACAAACCTTTAAATTGTCCCCCCATTTAAAAACATTACAAATTATTTGACTCAACCAAAGGTAAATCATGGTTAATTCACTCTACCCCCTACCCTTGGGAATTTACTATAAGTATGAGGCATTTTGAGAGCAATAATCATCTTAGAAATTCATTTGCAAAGCATCCTTATTATAGTCAATTTCATAGCAATCAAGAGCATTTGAGAGCATTTGAATTATCTTTGTATCAATTTGAGAGTTAGTGAGCTAGAATAAGCATTTGTAGCATCATATTTTCTCATTTTAGAAGTGTCACTAGTGGAGATTGAGCTGAGAGCTTCACTTACCACATCTGATTAGAGAACCATGAGATGTCATGGACTTTAGTTTCAATTCCTAGTTAAATTTGTATTGCATTTTCTTTGAATTGTTAGTTAAATATCCTAATTTCATGAAGGTGTTTAGCATACACACACAAATGGCACCCACTGTGGGGCAGTAAGCCTCATTTCTAACATTTCTATCATGTTTTTGTGTGTTTGTATCTTCACTTTTACATGAAATTTTTGTAGAAAATGGGTAAAATGACACGTACAAAGAATTAACTGACGCATGTACCTACTGTTATGTCGCTTAATAGCAGTTATCTGACGCCTACTAGATAAATTATTGTGCCTGAGAGATAAATTGTCACGCTCAGGAGTGTAAAGTGACACCTGCGACCAAAGAAGTGCCGCTTATTCTCTATCTTTTACCTCCTGTGGAGAGCTTTACAATGCAATTTACAGCAAACAGTCATGCCTAGTATCTTCTAACCGATGTTTAATTTTTGTGAATTGCCACTTTTAATAGCTTATATTACACAGTTTGCATTAATTGTTACGCTTAGTAAATAAATTGTCACGCCTGAGTAACTTTAAATAACGCTTGAGCCACTGGAAAGTGATGTCGCTATTGTTAAAGTTACGCTTGCTAACAGTTTAATTACGCTTATTAGCTAGACAATGACGCCTACTATGTTTTATTTTAATTTGATGTCAGATTGATAAATTCAGTTATCTCACTCTCTGTCTATATTTTTTTTTACTGTAAATGAGCAGGGACAGAAAGGTTCAAAAGCCAGAGAGCAAGTTCAACCAAGAAGACAAGGCTTTGGCTAGGAAGATCAAGAAAGAGAATTTTGAGCACATCAAATCGGTTCTTGAGGAGTCACAAGAAGAAGAAAACAAGGTATATCAGAACTATCTCAGAATCATAGAAGCTTACAAAAATAAATTTGTATCTCTCAATTGGATTTTCTCTCCTTAGTTCAAGTTTTCATCAAAATTTGCAAATAAGGTTTAAGATTCAATACAAACTTTGCTTCTTCAATTTTGATTTGGTTTCCTTCATTGTGATTGTTTGTGTTGACTAACTTGCTGGTGGATAAGCACATTTGGAAAGGAGCTATTGCCAAGGTAAGGTGAAAAATGACAAAATCACTTAAAAATGCCCCTAGCTTATGCGAGCTACAAGGAGAGGTAAGCCTTAAACTAGTCAATATTTTCCCTTAGATTGTGGCATTGGAGCATTTTCAAATCTAGTAATTACCAAACAATCTCTCTTTGGTTAGAAATTTTAGCATTTAGGTGTATGCTCTTCACTTCTTCTAGTGAATCAAAATGCCAAAGGTGTTGAACTTTTTGATTAATAAGAAAGGTTGAGGAATCAAACACATAAAAATCAAAGCCCCTTTGTTTGTGGAGGAGAGTAGAAATACTCAAATCCCTATAGTTAGTGGGTGAAAGAAATTGAACATTGCTAATTGTGTTTGGGAAATTTAAGGAAAGTTAGGGATATGCTCTTCACCTTTTGGTGAAGCAAATTCCCAAAAACTTGTTCTTAACTCCATTTCCTTGTTTTAAACATGAACATGCTAGAACAATAGAAGGCCTGCCTCCTGAGAAATTGCCTTAACGAGGCCGGTGATAGGGAATGACCCAAGTGGGAGACAACCACCTTTGCCGCAGTAATATCCAACCCACTATAATAAAAATACACTTTTCCTTAAAAGGGAAGTGGCTAGATTGTGTGCAAGTTTCTTCACTTCCTCTAGTAGTCCTCATGGATTGCGCCAAATCATGCTTTTGTGTGTGTGGGAAGCCCACAAGTAGGAAAAAGAACTTGGCATAGTTTAGAATGGATTATTCATTAAACACTTGATAAATTAGTAAGCTACCTTATGGAGCCAACAATGTTAAAAGCCAAAATTGACTATAGGTAGACTACTTGGAAGAATTTCTTGTGCAATACTTGTGGAAAACGATCGAGAATATACACTTTAGTGTGTTTTAGGGACATGGTTAAAATATGATGTTTGTGTTGCGATTGTGTTTCATTTTCAAACAAGAAAATTCCACAGACTTGATCTTACAACGTTTAAAAAATTCAAAAATTTACAACCTGGTCTGCAAAGTGTCGCCTGTGCACAGAAAAATACCACCTATCAGTAGTAAAGTCACACTTGTGACTTTTCAGGAAATGCGTATCAATTGCAAAGTCACGCCTGAGACATATTAAATGACGCCTGTAAAAATTGGAAAAATGCCTATCAACAGTAAAGTGTCACCTGAATACCTACAGGGTGCCGCCTAAATCAATTCCAGTCAACGCAAACCAATTTTTAAGTCACGCCTACACTTAGGCAAGTGACGCCCAGAAACACAAAAGAGAAAACAATGAGTATTTACCAAGGGGTTCAAAAAAATTTGATCACATATCCAGATACCCTTTTCAGTGTTCTTGTTGTTCCAACATCCAGCCTAGTTGAAAATCCTAGTTCTACACAATTTTTGAAAATTTCACAAGGATTTGACCATAGGCACGATTGAATCTTATTTTCCAAGTGGTTTGTTCATGCCTTCTTTTACTAGATCATACTACGTCAAGAAAAAATTACAAGCAGATGGGACTTACCTAAGAGAAGAGCTTCCTTTCCCGAAAGATACTTTCACCACTCTAAGAATACCCAAAAAGCCCGTTCAAGAAAAGGAAACCAACATGATTTACTTTGGTGGCTTGGGTAATAATAATAATGGAGGTATCGACCTGAATAATTAGGGTAATACTAATAATGGAGGGATGGATCAAAATACCCAAGGAAATGATACCACTAACCATAGAGCTAATACCGAACCAACTACCAAAGATGCAACCGATGACAAGGTTGATGAAGCTATTCAAAGCCCGTATTTCATAAAACTCATGGAAAAAGCAATGGCAAGAGATAAAGAAAAATACTTTCTAGACCTAGCCCAGGCAGGTCTTAAACTTCCCTGTGATTATGACGTTAATCAACTTAGACCACCAGAAGTTGAAGAGAGTCCCATTGACATCATGAACAAGCAGTTTAAGATATTTCAAATGCAACTAGATACAATCAAGAAAAGTGGGGCTCCTAAACCCTTTTCTATAGAAGCATTGTGTCCATTTCCATTTGATAAAAGTCTAGTCATGGTACCATTCCCGATCAATGTAGTGTTTCCCAAGTATGATAAATACGAAGGAATATCGGATCCTCAAGATCACCTATGGGAATTTTGTGCATTGAGCTTGGAGTTCATGCACGATACCACTTATTTAATTAGACTATTCCCATGAAGCTTAGGAGGTATGGCCATGGAGTGGTTTTCTAAACTACCTTCCGGCATTAAAACCTTTGAAGAGATAGCTTCAAAATTTGTGGCACATTACTCATATTACATCAAGCATGAGGTCACAATGATAATGTTATGTAATACCAAAAAAAAGGATGGAGAAGTAGTCCTCATTTTCCTACAAAGATGGAGGACGGTATTTGCTAGATATCCTAGGAGTGTGCCCAAAAAAGAGAAGATGGACATCTTCATCAATAGCTTGAGCAATGAGATGAACTACCGATTGAGAATGCAATGTCCCAAGACCTTCCAAGATCTTATCAAAAATAGAGTGACAATGGAAGAAGTGTTGGTTAAAAGTGGAGAGTTGAAATTGTATAAAGATAACAAGAATAACTCCAACAACAATAACTCCAATAATAACAATAATCAAAATAAGACTTGGTCCAATAGCTATAATCAGTTTGGATTGAAGAACAATAATAAAGGAGTAGTTAATGACGGGGTTGTTGATTCTAATAATTTGAAGGTGACTCCATTTGCTCTCACAAGAACACCTAATTAGGTGAACAATGCAAATCAGGTCTCCAAGACACCTTTCAACAACAATACTAATAGTGGCAAGCAAGGGAACAATCAAAGAAGTAAGAAATCTGACAAATTCTTGGCACCAACTCCTAAGAGGAACTTCACACCTTTGGGTGAACCCCTCGAAAAAGCATTAAAGACCCTCATAGCTAACAACATCATTAATCTACCTAGCATTCAACCTTATGAGCCACAACACAAGACCAGCTAGTGGAGTGAAAATAGCCATTGTGAATATCATAGAATTTGAGGGCATACGACAAATGATTGCTTGTAGCCAAAAAACATGGTGCCTATTGGTCTAGATTGGTCTATTCCATTCCACATCCATACAGATGCATTTGATTATGCCATAGATGTTGTGCTGGGACAAAAGTCTACTAACCTTGAGAATACAATTTACTATATCAGTAAAAGCCTCCATGGCCCTGAATTGAACTACACAGTTACTAAAAAGGAACTCCTAGTTGTAGTTTATGCATTGAACAAATTTTGACATTATGTCACAGGCTATCCTATTTTTGTTCACACTAATCACTCTGCAATAAAATATTTGATGAACAAACCTACTATAACAGGAAGGTTGGCAAGATGGCTCTTACTATTGTAGGAATTTGATATAACAATTGTTGATAAGCCAGGGAAGGCGAATGTAGTTGTTGACTACTTGTCTAGACTACACAATGCTAATGAATACAGTACTCAGGTTGAAGATGCTTTTCTAGATGAACACCTATTCCACATAGCAATCAAGAACCCATGGTATGTAGACATAGCCAATTATCTAGTAGCAAATAAGATGCCCCCACATTTTTCTCAGAAAGACAAGAAAAAGCTTGCAGAGAAAAGTTTTCAGTTTTCATGGATAGATAGCAATCTATTCTACACTGGTCTAGATCAGATTATGAGAAGATGTGTGAGAGAAGATGAAGTGTATGATATACTCCATGCTTGTCTTGATGAGCCTTGTGGAGGTCATTTTTTAGCAAAACGGATAGCCCTGAAAATCTTAACCACAGGATATTATTGGCCTCAATTACACAAAGATGCAGCCATTTATACAAAAAAATGTGATAAATGTCAGAGGATGGGCAGACCAATGAAATCAAATGAGATGCCACTCAATCCATAGGTAGTAATAACACCTTTTGACAAGTGGGGTATGGACTTCATTGGCCCAATTGGTCCACCATCAAATGGAAAATCCTACATCTTGGTTTGTACAGACTACTTGACAAAGTGGGTGGAAGTGAAAGCTATGCAGATTGCAAGGGATGAAAAAGTAGCTAAATTTTTGTATGAAGAAATATTTACTAGATATGGAGTCCCCAGAGAGCTTGTCACAGACCAAGGAGCATAGTTCACATCAAACCTAATTACATAGCTAATGAAGGAGTACAACATAAGACATAGGAAGTCTAGTCCTTATCATCCACAAGCCAACAGATAGGCAGAGGTGACCAATAGAGAAATAGAGGCCATACTCACAAAGATAGTACAATTGCATCACAAGGATTGGAGCAGTCAATTGATAGAGGCAATCTGGGCTTACCGTACCACATGGAAGACAACAACAATGTTCACACCATTTGAATTGACGAATGGGAAAGCAACAATGTTGCCCATAGAATTTGAACACAAAACATTACGCACAACACTTGAACTAAACATCAATCTTCCTACAACACAAGTAGAATGTCTCCTCCATCTGAACTCCTTAGATGAAATGCACAAGTCAGTGTTAGAGAGAACAGAACTAATACAGAACCAAAGGAAAAGATGGCATGATTCACATATCAAGATAAGCAATTTCAAGTAGGAGATTGGACTTTATTATTTGATTCCAAATACAAGGAGAACCTAGGAAAGCTACAAACTAGATGGCTCGGACCATATGAAATTCAACATGTCTTTGATAATGGAGCAGTTCAGCTAACCACACTTGATCCAGTACAATTTAAGCTGCTAGTCAATGGACACCGCTTGCACTTGTATCACAAGCCTCAAACCAAAGAAGAATTCTTACAACAGTTCAACATGCCCAGTATAACAAACTCTCAGGAAATAGTTCCTGCAACAGAAGGTGAAAGCCTTCCTCTTGCAGCCTCACCATGACATGCTCATAATAAAACTTCATTTAATGAGGTATATTCATTCATTCATTTTTCTATATTCTTCTCACCAACTCATCTCATTTCTATATCTACCACCCACCCAACTTCCATGTCACCCACAATTTCTCTTTTCAAATGCTTTCAATAAAATGCCATGTCAGCAATCTTAAGCGGCCGCCACAATCAACACTCTCATCAACTCACATTCATGTATGATACTTCATAGCCAGGTACAACTTTCTCACTCTTTACTTATTTTTAGCGTACAAGATTAATTAATTATATCTAGTACTGCATTAAATATATAATATAAGCACTAAGCCAGTTTCCCAACCTCGTACCAAATTTAACAAGTGCAGACACTTGTTCAACTTTAGTAGGGGGCAGGGGAAGTGTACTAACTTCCAAGTGTCATTCTTAGACTATCCTTGTCATACCCCTGTCACATCATTGTTGTACTTAGGTTGTGTTCCATTAATTTTTAAAATCCTTTGCACATTTCCCCGTACTTTCAAATTCCAATTTCCTGAACTTGACATGACTTCAAAAGGATCATAATTAATCTGTGAGGTAACTCACACTAAAGGTATTGATGTCTTCTAAAATTAATGCCATTATTATAGTTCATGTCAAGTGAAACAAAGGTAATGCAAGCAAAAATATCGACATTTTTCAAGAATCGCAATTGCATTTCAAAAGAGGGAATTTGTAGAAGAACTAAAAGTTTAGCAGTGGGTTGGAGAGCTGAGAAGTTATAAATTGGGCACTATTAAGATGGGTGGACATTTACAAAGACATGAACTAGTCATTCATGGTATTTTGTTGGCGGATGTTGAGGCAATCCACAGGTTCAATGCATGCAGCTAGCTTGGTTATTTTCTGTAGCTGATAGAGTTTAATGAGGAGGTTGTTGCGGAATTCATGGGTACATTTGAAGAAGGGAAAGCAACAGTATGGGGATTGACAATTGTGGCCACTAAAGAGAGAATTGTAGAAGTTACATGATTACCAGTTTTGGGCGAACATTATCCAAACGAGCATGACACTAGGTCATCTCATGCTTAGTTTTCCAAGCCAGGTGATCCTCCGCTTGAAATTACTAAGAAGGGGTGCAGTAGATTATCCCTTACTCAGCCATTTCTAGGATTGGCTATGCACATCATCAGGTATTTGACCTGTGAGGGGAGATTTTCAAACCTACATGCTCACCATTTTAAGCTGCTTAGCTATATCAAGCATAATCTTTAGGTTAATATTCCCAATTTTATTTATAATATGCTAAGTATTGGTGCTGAAGAAACTCAAAGGGGCAATGCAAACTCTATTAGTCACCATGCCCTAATCAAGCTTTTAGTAGAAAAATATCTTAGGGATGTTTCCCCAATGTCATGGGCAGAATTTGTCCAAACTAAAACTTTGCAACCTCAAGCAAATCCTGTGGCCCAACCTCTAGATGATGTAGTAGAATCTTTGGACCCTACTGAAGAAGAAGTTGTGAAAGAAAAAGAACTGGAATTACCACCAAATAACCAACCCCCTAAACCTACTCCAGAGAGTAGTGTACCCACTTCTTCCTTTAGAAAAGGAAAGCAGAAAGTTAGGAAAGAAATCCCTAACTTAGAAGGAGAAATTTCAAACCCTGCAATCCAAATTAATAAAAGGAAACGATTGAGTCCTATAGTAACTACTCCTGCAGCATCTATTCCTAGAGCACATAAAGCAAAAAGGTCTCGCCGGCCTAAAATTGGAGTGGTTGAAGAGGCAATTGTGCGTAGAATCCCTCGAATGAGAAGACAAATCACCCCACCTTCTCCTCAAAAACCAATTGTTACATCACCAACACTGGCTAAAGAGCCCTCTATTTAAGTTATTCTTGATGACTCTCCTTCCCAAGAAGAATCCCAACACATGGAGGAAACTCCTAATGAGAAAGAACCTAGCAATAACATGCCTCGGTATGATGAAGGAGTGCCTGAACCGAACCCTGAAGTAATACAAGAAAACATTCCTGAGAATGTTCAATCTACTTCTTAGCATCCTATGTATTCTAATGTATCCATTATACCTTACCAATCATCATGGCTCACTGATTTCTTCCAGCAGACTATTAAGGAGAAGAAAAAGAAAGCCCAAATGCAAGAGTTCCCTCTATCAATGATTCAATCTATCCTATTTCATCTGTATAATCATTTTACCTTTCAGAAAACATGGTGGAAGCAGGAAAGGAATCAAATGAAAAGGGAAATGTTTGAGAAGGATGAGGAAATTGAATCTCTCAAAGAGAAATTAAAGAAGCAGAAAGAGAAAATGAACAAGGCCTTGAAACTAGCTAACCAGGTGATAACTTGTAGACCACCACCTAGAATATATGCTATTTTCTTAAAGGAGTAATTTCTTTTGTTCCAGCTTATGATGACAATGAAGGACATTGATTGTGAACTCAAAAAGGCCCAAGAATTCTATGGTTTGTATCAGACTTTGCCAACATGACAACAAAATTTGTTATGTGAGTTTTATTTGCACAATTTTGTTATCCCACATGAAACAGAGTGGAATCCTCTACTCTATATAGGGGACATTCACCTAAGGGCCTTAATGTCATGGATGCATAACAAGACAAATTATGATAGACAGTTGAACACCTACAAGGAAGTAGAGAAATCTGAGCCTCTGCCATTAAGGGTCGAGTCACATAAACCAGATGTTCTTTTGAGGGATTGGCTCAATTTGACTTATGGGAGACCAAAGCCAGAAATTAGGGAGAAAGTGTTTGCATTAAGAGATAAATTTTACAGAGATTATCAGACACTGCCCAATTTTACAGCCCAAAGAGCTCTTTTAGGGGTCAGAAGTAGGTGGAATAGGTTGCCTGAAGCTTTCAGAAAAGTAGAACCACATAGCCCAATTAATTATGACGCAGCTGTCCACAGGGTGGCTAATTACATGAAGTTGGGAAGGCAGCCCAGAAGAAAATTATGGATGCCTTTATCTTTCCAGCCACCTACACTATTTTGGCCTCTATATGACATCAGTGCCACTAGACTGGATCAATTGGTTGAGGAGCATTAGGAAGATTACTTAGAATGCACAAGGGGGTTCTACTACACTTTCAAAAGCAGAATGAAAGGAAATACTACTATTGGAGATTTCAGGACCATAGCAAGGAAATACAATGCTTGAGGAAAAGCATTTTGATAGTAGGGGGTAGATGATGAGACTAATTATTGACTCAATTTTGTTATGATCTTTATGTTTTGTTGATACTCTAACAAACATTTCCAAGACATTTTATTATGTGAACCTATGCCAAGTATAGCTAAATTCACAAAATCTAAGGGTAGCCTGAATGATATGTTTTGCTAACTATTATAAATATAATGCAGTATTTCATATAATTATTTCAAGTTGTGTTCTAACATCTAAGTAGGACTTGAAATGTTGACCTGCATATATGTACCGAATGTACTAACCTTTCAGGTAAATACGGAGTGGTATGAAGAGTGGCGCATCTGCATTGAAGAAGGGAGTTAGAGGACCAACCATGGTGAGAGAATTTAGCACGATTCCGATGGTGGTGCCGAGCTTTGAAGGAGCTGTTGTTCCAGAAAATATAGGGAATTAGTCTTGCTACATTTCCTCAAAACTGTTATTCTGTTGACAGTAGTAATTGTATCATGTTATGGTTGTTTTTATCTCCTCCGTATGTGGCAAGATTTAATAAGACTTTTCTATTATGTTTTCAATAAGTGTCGATCCTTGATATAAAGGTATTTTGACTAATTTAGTAGGTAATGAAGAAAGATAGAATTATGTATTCAGTATAATAGAAGTTACTCTATTTTTTCTCTTCATGAGTTATTCAGTTATGTAACCAGTTAAGAAGAATTTAATGGAAGAGTGATTTTGGATTATCTCTTGTGTTGAGTAGTTAGCAGAAGCCAACCAAGGGGGCCCACTTGGGAGGTGGATTAGATTAAGGTAGAATAGATTTGCTTTCTGTACTTTTCCTTTTTTCAAATAGAGCTACTGTTTACTCTTGCAACATTTGCAAAAATTAAACAAGAACGTGGGGTATGCTAATTATTATCCACTAATCTAATGTAAGGAGTTTCATTTGAAACAATCAAGTAATTTTTAAAATGGTGAGATGTCCTACCTCACACGAATGGTAAAAACCAAGATAAAGGAGTAAATAAAGAAGACTCTACCGAATCGGATGAAACCTTCGGTGAAGTGGAGCGATTTTGGCATGAATTCAACAAGCCACTCCACACACAAATCTAGCACTCGGATAAAACCCAACAAGCATTTCATTGATTTTCTCCAAGAGGGTTTGGAGCAAAATCCAAATTCTCATTAAAAAATAATATGAGATGTGAGTGAAAAAGAACTCACTTTTCAACATAAAAGAACTTTTTCAAAAGTGACTTACAAAATAGATTATTTAAATAATTAAATCATCTAATTGACCCTTTCCCAAATTAAATAAATCAATCCCAGATATTTGGAATCCAACTGTACAACAAATTAGCTAATAATTAAATTAACTATTAAAAATCCTCAAAATACTTTAAAATTAACATTTTAATTAAATCATCCACGACAACTGTGGAAACTTCTAAATGCATAGATAGTCTATGGTCTATCACAAATGCATAATGAAACTGTATTTACCAACATGCATACGATGGAATAATATCTCAAGTATGGATACACCATCCATACAGGGATGATATTGGCTTAGTATGAAAGGTCAAATTTACTATCTCTCGTGCCACTACCAGGGATATAAACACACTCAATTCCTACAGCTCATGAAGAATGTGTCTAGTACTTGTTCACTAAAACACATAAACATCAAGTGTAGCTACTCATAATCTGAATAGTCGAAACACATAACATACATGATGAAAAAAGTGAAGGAGAGTGATACATCATGTAGATCTCATGAATGAGTGACTACAACTTCATCTCACTTTATACCAGCACAAAGGGTATAATGCATAGCAATTGTGTGATAAATTAGTAAACATCATATCATTAAATTAACATTGCATTTAAATATAAAATATTTAAATGATCATTTACAACATATGAGCATATTCAGTGAAAGTAAATAACTAAAATATACAAATGTATAAAAGGTATGATAATTAGATATCCATGATAATCATCATAACAATAATATCTCAAAGCATCATCATACATATATGATCAAAATACTAATAACAACATAATCTAATCATACAAATCAGCAATGTTGCAGTAAGTGAGTAACATCCTCATGATACAACCATAATCATGTAGCCACTAGAAAAAACCTCAGTGGCATCATCAAATCACATCAAAATCTAACAAGGTAGATATCAATCATAACCACAATAACAATCTCATAATGGACAAAAGAATCAAGTGTATTGGGTTCATCTCGCAATGCCAATATAAAATCATAATACGGGAATAGTCATTGCATCACAAGGTCAGCTCAACCAATCACATAGGAGAAATAATAAGCATCCAAAGCCAAAGAAAGACATCAACAGATATCTCATCCAACTATGCTGAAACATACAAAAAATCAAAGCCACATCCATTAGGATGTCATACAGAAAGCAAATAGGAGAGACACTACAATTCAAAAAGAAAAATCTTATCTCTAATGCCTTTTTGTAAATTATTAATGAAAATACATTGAAAATCAATATCAGGCATAGGATAAAAAATATGAGCATGAAAATGTTTGAATCTACCAATGAAATTAATTACTTTTTATTTAAAACCTTATTTACAATGCATTAAGTTAGTCTAAGAAATCTTAGGACCAATATTATTCTAAAACTATTGAATGAAATCATTAGCAAGTTTTTGAAAAGAATCAATAGAATAAGGAGGCAAAGAACAATACCATTGTAAGGCCTTATCTCTAAATGTTCTATTATATAATTTATCCATGATTTTATTATCACTGCACAATGTTTGAAATATTTTCACATGAATCAAAGGATCACCTTTTCCAGGATAAGTCTCCATGTGAACTATTTCCATGTATTGAGGGATAACAACACAAATGATGTCCAAGGACAGAGAGCTAACAATGCCAGAAGTAGGAATATTGAATTTGGATTGAGTCATGGAGGCAATTTGTTGTTGTAAATATGACATGGTTTGAGCAATACTATTGATAATTGATTCAATGAAGAGATTGGCATTAGACATGTGTGGAGGGTTTGGAACATTATGGGAAACAAAAGGGACATTGGAATATGAAAATGACACATTTTTGTAAGCCGACATGAATGAGGGTTGGGAAAAATGTGGAATACTTGGAGGAGGAATGATAGGATTAGGAATACTTCCAAGACTAACATCTGTAATAATAATGATTGAAAGAGATGTAGTCATGAGAGGTGGAGCATATGTAGAAACACTAGGTAATGAATTAGGCATAGGAATAGAAGTCTCAATACTATTATTAGGTGTAGTTAAAACAAGATCTTGAGCACATTCTTTAATAGGTTTAACATTTTTATGAATAAGGTGGGAAATAGTACACAAAAAATCAACACCATTCTCATAATAGTGAATCATCTTCCTCATTATTTTTACTAAAGAGATGGCTTGCGTATTAGAATGTTTTTTACCTAACCATTCATTATTTTTTTTCAAAATTATCATAAATCTTTTGCACTTGAGTAGGAGACTCTCAAGGTCTCATCTTCATCATGAGAAGAGTAGGAAGATGGATTTTCAACAATAGTGAGAATCTCATTAGTATGCATGTTGGTATCATCAACATTCCTATGAAACATAGAGGATTTGAGATCAAAAGAACCCATAATTCTATGACTTCTTCTTATCAGAATGCTATAGGCAGGACTCAATGTTATGGCACTCATTCACAAGGGAAAGAAAGAGAAATATGTCTAAACAAATGCAAGGAGAATATTTGAGATAATTATGAAAATATTCGTCACATTCATGTAACATGAATGTAATTAAAGCATGTAGAAAATATAATAGCACATGAAACCTAATTATAGCACATCTAACCATCAAATTAAAAGTAGAAATGTCATATGTCGGGTTCACCAAAATGCACAATAAAGGTGAACCTAGATAAAAAGATATGATAATGCATATAAAGAATATCTAACACCAAAATCAAAATAGAAATTATGTGAGTTGGGGTCACCAAAATGTACAATAAGAAAAAGGTGGTTAGGAAAATAATAAGGGGCTCCGGAGTGGCTCCCTAATGCATCACCTAACCAGTTCTTTATTGCACAATCAAAAGGAAGATGGCCCACTAGGCCCAAGTAGGACTTAAGCACTAACCGGGTGCAATGATCCTTCATTTTGTGGATAAGTGTGTTGGAATTGACTAGGGAGAAATGATTGATTAATGCAAATTGGAAGAAAAAATAGGCAGAAATGACAAGTTGTAGACTATACAAACTAGTAGAAAATAGACATCTCTATACAATTGTACTAAGAATGAAAAATTGAGAGCACCACTAACCTATGATTTCAATTTGATGTTATTCTACAGGGAAGATGGTGCCCATGACATCTTGTTTCTAAGAAGAGGGTGACTGAGGCGTCATGTTCCCAATGCTTATGACTGAGCTCAGTTGCAGACTATCCTTCAAGTCTTGTACTTTCTAGATCTGAAATGATGCGAACACTACATGTTCTTGTACACACAAAAATGAGATAAATGTTAGGTAGAAAGGGGTTTTCCTTAGTCAAACCTTGGATGTAGAATCAATGTTGAAATAGAAATGAAATTACATGAAAGGAAAGATTGTAAATGTAAAGTAAATATTAGATCTACTTTGTAAATGCATATACCTCCATAAACTGGTATTGAGATCATGATGTCTATGAATATGCTTGTATGTTGCTTGAATGTTTTGTATATTAGCTTTGAATCTTGGTAAGAAGAATCAAGGATGCTCTTCAAAAATGCATAGATCCATAAATATTCCCCAAAGATCTTCAATTTTATAATGCTTGATTGACTCTTGCCTTGAAGAATGGATGGATGAATGAATGTGGATGGACAAAGGATTTTCTTTCTTGATTTAGTTCTCCTCTACTTGGCCATCATGGGAGAGAAGCTTACTACAATGGTGAATATTTCCTTCTAGGATGCTTTGGATGCTTGAAAAATGCATGAAGTCTTGATATTGAATTCTTGGATGTGAAATTGTAGGAGAGAACTTGAAATGAACTTGTCTTATGAATGCTTGATGATAGAATGAGGGGAGATGGGTTTCTTTTATACCTCTTACAACATTTCAGAGCTCATATTTTGAAGGAGGCTTACGAGAATTTAGAAATCCCACCAACCCAATGAGACAGGCCCTCAACTCAAATTTTAAAGAAAAATAGGGGAAGATGTCAGCTTGGGTATCCTCTTCCTAAAAAGAGGATTCCCAAGACATCATCTTTCTGCCAAAAGAGGGTGATATTAAATTTGAGAGTTAGGAAGATGGAAAGAAAGCTATAAATGTAGGTGGTGTGGGCTGGAACAAGCATAACAGACATAAAATCATGAGAACACCAAAATGGGGCCTAATTGAGCATCTAATTATAGGTGTTTACAATTTAGGATGATATAGGTAACTCATTAGGCCTAATTGTCAAGATCCAATTTTTTCTAGCTATCTAAGATGCTTAAAATAGGTGTTAGTCTATGCATTATTATTGTTTAAGAGGAAGAAGAAGAAGAAGAAGAAGAAGAGGAGGAGGAGGAAGAGGAAGAGGGAGGAGGAGGAGGAGGAGGGAGAGGGAGAGGAAGAGGGAGGAGGAGGAGGAGGAGGAAGAGGAAGAGGAAGAAGAAGAAGAAGCAGGAATGAAGAGGAAGAAGAAGAGGAAGACGAAGACGAAGACGGAGACGAAGCAGGAGGAGGAGGAAGAGGAAGAAGAAGAGGAAGAGGAAGAGGAAGAGGAAGAAGAAGCAGGAGGAGGAGGAAGAGGAAGAAGAAGAAGAAGAAAAAGGAGGAGGAGGAGGAGGAGGAGGAGGAAGAAGAGGAAGAAGAAGAAGAAGAAGAAGAAGAGGACGAGGAAGAGGAAGAGGAAGAGGAAGAAGAAGAAGAGGAAGAGGAAGAAGAGGAAGAGGAAGAGGAAGAGGAAGAAGAAGAGGAAAAGGAAGAGGAAGTGAGAGGAGGAGGAGAAAGAGGAGGAGGAAGAGGGAGGAGGGGGAGGAGGAAGAGGAAGAGGAAGAAGAAGAAGAAGAAGAAGCGGGGACAAAGAGGAAGACGAAGACGAAGACGAAGAAGAAGCAGGAGGAGGAGGAAGAGGAAGAAGAAGAGGAAGAGGAAGAGGAAGAAGAAGAAGAAGCAGGAGGAGGAGGAAGATGAAGATGAAGAAGAAAAAGAAGTAGGAGAAGGAAGAGGAAGAGGAGGAGGAGGAAGAAGAAGAAGAAGAAGAAGAAGAAATGACACAAGACCCGGTAAATTACAATATACATTAGGAGCAATGTAGAAACATCGTAAACAACTATACAAATAGCCAACAACCTAGAGAAACAAGATCATGAGGGTTACTTATGATTCCTTATTGCGGTCAAAAACATTTTTCATTTGTTTTGTTGGTCTTTTTGTCACTTCTCATGAGTCTTGTTTTGTTAGTTGTTTAGACTATTATTTTTGGGGCTTTTTTCCAACAATTGTTTGTATTTCCACTACATAACTCTAGTAAAAAACATTTATTTTAATCAAAACTCACCATTACACTACACACCCACACACAATACCAATCATATAAATATCGATCTTTACTTTTATTTCAATATATCATTTGTATAAGATATGACTTTCTCCACCCACGTTATTATATTTATACATAACACTGAAGAAAAAAACAACAACAACATTTATGGGAAGAGCACCAGTTGCAGCCCATGTTCCAATTATTGTTCACTTCTTGCTCACCCAATCTTCCAATTACTAACTTTAAAGAAACAAAAAAAATGATAAGTAATGGAGACATGTTTAAGTAGGTATCGAGCGACACTTCAAAATGACTACTTTTCACACATAACAAATCCTACAGTATACATCATTACTATTTAGAAGCTAGAATGATAGCTATGGGCACTTAAGTCGCATGTACATTCAAATATAATATTACATTTTAAGATTTATAGATATACAAAATTAGCTATAACAACTATCCATACACTTCCCCTAATTCACTTTTTTAAAATAAAAATAAGTCATTTATCATGTCTTAGCCAAACCATTCAAGCCACTTTAATTTTTAGATTGAAAAAAAGGTGTTTGTGGTGAACATTTGGGCACGGCCATTGGCTTAACATTAATCACAAAAAGAAAAGCTAGGAAGGAGGCCTGTGGATAAGAGAGGATAAGGCGTGTGTGAGGTGTGGAATGCGTACGCTCTGCATAACACAATCCCCATGAAACAAATCCCACCACACCATCAACGCACACCTGAGTTCTTGATTTTTCTTGTGAGGAGCAACAATGGCGTCTCTGAGGCTCCCCCTGCCCATGGTGAAAGTAATGGCGGTTTCGAAGGCGCAGACAAAGGAGCCAGAGAAGAAGAACTTCATCGGCTGGCTGGCAGAGAAATTCGAGAAAGAGCACATGGTGGAAACTGACCCCGTTCTGAAGAAGGTGGAAGGAAGTACAAGTAGCTCCAATGGCGCTGCCCGCCCCTTGGGAAAGACTACTTTTGCTGCCAAAAAGAAGGGCGTTTCATCGCCTCCTGAGCCTGAGAAAAAAACAGGCCTTTTTGGTCTCTTTGGGAAGTGAGTCTCAGTCTGCCAATCTTTCATTAACGCGTCTGGATAGAAATCTTCCTGCAATGTTGATTTTCTTCTTGCATTTCTCATACTATGTATAATTTTGTTTCAAGAATCTCTTATATGAAATGAGTAATTGTATGGAATGTCTCCACTTTATATTCTTGATGTAGAGTATTTTGTTTATCTAAATTTCATATATAGAAGCATTGTTATTAATTTGATGGATAGTGGAAAGTCTAGATTGCGATACTCTGTGAGTTGTCTAATACGTTTTTATTATTGTTGATTGGCTAGTTTTCACAAGTTTAATTCTCGTTATTTTATAGACTCAAAAAATCTGGGTAAAAATGTCAAAAAGTAAATTACTAGTTGAAATGTGTATTTCACATGTTTTTCTATAAAACTATATATTTTTTCTTTTCATATGTCAATTTTTAAAACAATATATTTTATAATTGAATTCTACAAAAGATAGATGTTTCTCTCTAAATTGCGGAGTGTTTTTACGTTAAAAATTTTGGGCTTGTGGAATATGGTGGAAAGATTAGGAGCGAACAACCACTAATAGTTGAGCGTGTTTTAATAGTCTACTATTTTTTAGTTTTTTGGTTAATTATTGGCTTACTTGTGTATTACTATTAGGGTATTTGTCTATAAGTATTGGTATTTTTTAATACATGATTATTGGAGCATTTTAAGTATATATGAGACTACATTTGAAATGGTCATTTTTTGGTCTTTTGACGCTTAACAAATTCTACAACACCTTCATTAATGCCTAAAAGTTAATAATGAGATAACAACCAAAAAATCATCAATCGGGTGTATACTTTAACTTCTACATATGCACGAGATTAATTATAATAACTCAAAATTGAATTAC